>JAYESA010000014.1:95580143-95779969 GCA_036927795.1 Iris macrosiphon
CCTCTCTCACCTAGGTAGACTCCCCCGAAGAGAGATGCCTCCATGCGACACTTACCAAAGGAATAGTCTGGTTCCTCAGTACCTTCTTTCTTTGATCCAAAATCTCAACCGGCTGCTTTGGATAGCTAAGAGTAGGGCCCATCACTATCTCCGAGTGATCCAACACATGACTAGGTTCTGCCACATACCATCTTAACTGTGACACGTAAAACACATTGTAAACTTCCCCTAATGCATGTGGTAGGTCTAGTCTATAAGCAACTGCACCAACCCTCTCTAGAATAGTGAAAGGTCCGATAAATCGTGGACTAAGCTTTCCGCCTCTACCGAAGCAAATCGTGCCTCATGTCGGAGAAATCCTCAGAAATACCAAACCACCAACCTAGAACAAAACACAACCTTAATAACTTAATCTATAACAAATAACCAATAACAAGCATAAAACATAAATCTAAAACTATACCTCAAACTCTAAAGGTCTCCGGTGGCTATCGGCCCAATGTCGCTGTCTGTCCTACGCCACTCGAAGTATGTCTCTGATCAGCTTAACCTTCTCCGTTGCATCCACAACCATCTCTGACCCTAGAAAAGCTCTTTCTCCAACATCGTCCCATGACAAAGGAGTACGACATCTCCGATCGTACAGAGCCTCAAATGGTGACATCTTTATACTAGCCTGGTAACTGTTATTATAAGAAAACTCTACAAAATAGAGATGATCCTCCCAAGATCCCCCAAAATCTATTACACAAGTATGCAGCATATCCTTGAGAGTCTGAATAGTCCTATCTGACTGCCCATCTATCTAGGGATGATATGTAGTACTAAACTTGAGCTGGGTGCCCAAACTTGCCTACAAACTCATCCAGAAATGAGAAGTAAAACGACTATCCCAATCCGAGACTATGCTGACGGGAACTCTATGTATCCTGATGATCTGTCTCACATATATCTCTGCCAGCTTCTCCGTAGACAAACTCACCTTGAAAGGCAAAAAGTAGGCCGACTTGGTCAACCTGTCAACGATGACCAAAATTACGTCTTTCCTTCCTGAAGATTATGGAAGTCCGGACACAAAATCCATAGTAATGTTCTCCCACTTCCACTCTAGAATGGGTAATAGCTGAAGTAAACCGCCTGGCCTCTACCTCTCGACTTTTATCTGCTGGTACACTAAGCATCTGGATACAAACTGTGCCACTTCTCTCTTCATGCCATATCACCACACACTCTCTCGCATATCCCGATACATCTTGTTGGCACCTAGATGTATGGAATACTGAGAGCGATGTGCTTCCTACAATACCTTTTCACGCAGCTCCCCACTAGGCACACACAATCTAACACCATACCGCAAATAACCATCCTCAACAATGGTGAAATCATCCTCTAATCATGCTCTCACCTGAGCTCTAATGCTTCTCAGAGATACATCCTCATACTGGGCTGCCTTGATCCTGTCAATCAACTCTGAGTATATCTGCAATCCCCACATCTGCATAGCAAAACCAGGAACTATCACCTCAATGCCCAAACTCTCCAAGTCCTCCAACAAATATCGATCCTACGTCAACAACATAGCTACCGGATACCTGCTCAAGGCATCGGCAACTATATTAGCTTTCCCAGGATGATACTGCAAAGATATGTCAAAATCCTTCATTAGTTCCAGCCACCGATGTTGCCTCATATTTAACTCCTTCTGTGTGAAAACGTACTTCAAACTCTTGTGGTCTGTGAAGATCTCCACACGCTCTCCGTACAAATAGTGTTTCCACAACTTCAGGGCAAAGATGAGTGTTGCCAACTCCAAATCATAGGTAGGATATAGTTCTTCTCATGAGGACGCAATTATCTGGATGCATAGGCAATCACTTTCCTATTTTGCTGAAGAACACAACCCAAACCTTTCCCAAATGCATCATTATAAATAGTGAAAACTCTAGATCCTGATGGCAACGTCAAAATAGAAGCAGAGATCAACCACTTATACAATTCCTCAAAAGCAATATTGTACTCCTTTGTCCAAACAAACTCTACATCCTTTCGGCTGAGTCTGGTCATCGGCTCGGCAATCCTCAAAAAATCTTACATAAACTTCCTGTAGTAGCCTGCCAATACCAAGAAACTCATGATCTCTGCTACTGAACTCAGGGTCTTCCAAGACTCCACTGCTGTGATCTTCTTCGGATCCACTAAAATTACATCACCAGTCCCAACATCTCCCAAGAACTCTACCTTGTCCAGGAAGAACTCACACTTGGACAGCTTCCCATACAGCTTCTCCTTCCTCAGCACATCCAACATAATACGCAAATGCTCCTCGTGCTCCTCCGGTATCTTTAAATATATGAGTATGTCATCGATGAATACCACTATAAACTTGTCAAGGTACTGATGGAACACCTTGTTCATCAAATTCATAAATACCATCGAGGCATTAGTCAACCCAAACGGCATCACCATAAACTCATACTGACCATACCGAGTCATACAAGCAGTCTTCGGTATGTCCTCCGGCTTCACTTTCACCTGGTGGTAGCCTGATCTCAAGTCTATCTTAGAAAATACCTTGGCACCACTCAACTGATCGAACAAGTCATTAATCCGTGGTAAAGGGTATTTATTCTTGATAATGAGATTATTCAATGTCATGTATTAATGCACATGCATATCGATCCATCCTTCTTCGGTACAAACAATACCAAGGCTCCCAACGGTGAAGAACTCGATCTGATAAACCCCTTATCCTGCAACTCGTCCACTTACTTCTTCAGCTCGGCCAACTCGCTGTTGTTTACTTTATAGACATGCTGTAAAATTAGCTCTGCACCTGGCACCAAGTCTATAGAGAATTCAACATCTTGATATGGTAGAAATTCTGACAATTCCTCAGGAAACACATATAAGAACTCTGCTACCAACGGATGCAACAACTCATTGTCTTCTACCATAGCTCCACAGATAATGTCTTCTCCCTGCTCTACGGTTCCTCTAGCAAACTCGAACTCTGGCTCTCCTGGCGGCCCAAACAAAACTCGACCTCCTCTACAATCTATACTAACACGGTGCCTACTTAACCAATCCATCCCGAGTACAATATCGTAGCTCGAAAGTGGCATTACAAGTATATACACACTCAGCTCCCGGCCTCCCAGAGTAACTCTCTGATCCTTCCAAATATAATTAACCAGGATAATGCCTCCCCCGGTCATGATCTTGCAAGTCCTAAGCAAAGACTCAGCTAGCAAACAATGATTCAGAGCAAAAGAAACAGATACAAAACTATGGGAAGCACCACTATCAAATACAGCTAAAGCTGGAATGGAATCAAGAATAACAGAACCTACGACGACACCTCCGGTGGGCTCGACCACCTCGACTGTCATAGCTAACACCCGTCCCTGACGTGCACCTCCCTGACGTTGGTGCTGGGCATAATGCTGTTGTTGGGTCGAAAGCGGTTGTCCCCTCGGGTGTACTACAGGTGGTCTCGCCTGTGTCCTCGGAGCTGGAGCTGCTCCCAGAACTGCATGACGAGGATTGAAAGGACACTACCTCAGCTGATGCCATTCAGTACAACAATACAAACAAACTTCTAATATAAAACCCCTAATCCTAAAAACCGTATTTACCTTTTTAATTAATTATTTAATTTCATTATAGTAAATAGTGGCTAATTAGAGGAAATATATTTTTTATTAATTTTTATTTTAGGTGTTTGTGCATTTAGGGGATTTATGGAGTCATTATAAATTTTTTCTAATTTATTCCGTGTAGGAGATCCTTTGGACAGTTGCTAGTTTAATGGTATACACAAATATAAATTCTAGAATTTTCTATATATATATAGATATATATATATAGTTTATTCTAAAAAAGAAAGAAAAAGAAAAGAAAAGAAAATGGGTTTAGAATCCTTAATGGATCTAAACCCAATCATTAACAAACCCGACCCGCCCTAAACAAAAACCAAAACCATTAAGAAACAAAAACAACAACAGCCGCAGGATCTAAACCATTACTTCTTCAGCTCCGCCAACCTCTTTCCCTAAATATATAAACCTCTTCCCTTTATAAAACCCCAAACCCTAACCCTATTCTTCTTCTTCCACCCCTCGACGCCGCCTCTAGCCCTGCCGCCCCAGCTAGAGCCGCCGGAGCGTTGCGCGACCGCACAACCACGACGCCACGTGCGTGCCAGAATTTGATCAAACAGCGTACCTGTGTTCACGCCCCGATTTCTGTGCCCTCGCTCGACCAAACTCGACCCCGTCTTCACCGGTATGATCCTCACCTAATATCTGTATGATAGTTGATCTCGAACAGCACACAAACCTAGGTAAAAATTGACGCCAAGTTGAGGAAAAACTGCTATATTTTAATCTCAGAAAAATCTGTTGTAACTACCCATGTTCACGGATTCGCATCTCCCACCCCAGAGATCCAAATTCAATTTTTCTTGTTGGTATGCGAAGACCACCTAATCTAGTTTAATTTATGTTATTTACATTAATTTACTAACTTCTTTATGTAGAATTAAATCAGGTAGAAAATTATAAAAATATATTTTTTCCAACTTCCCAAAACTTATGATACGGAGCGCGCCACGTCAAACGGGACCGCCCCGTCGTGTACCAAGTATATATACCCAGAAGCGTGAGATTTTGCGGAAACTGATTTGGACGCGTATGCATGTCGGAATCAGCCCGTATCCGCGAAGTTTCCCTGTGTCGGAACTTTTGCAAAAGCCCTGCGCATTTAGTGCTCGCTCGGCAGAATGTGACGAAACTTGCGCCACTGGACTCGTGCTATCACGCTGGTCTTGTGACCCAAGTTTCACACAATTCTGAGACAGTTGACCAAGTCGCCAATTGGCGGACCCCATGGTTGACTTTTTAGGCAAAATTGTGTTCGGCTCACCGGAATCCACATTTGGATATACCGTTAAGTTCGTACCGACATTTAGAGTTTGTTTGACCTATAATTTGTCCCATTTAGAGACCTTTACCCTTGGCACACTTTTCGGTACAAAGTGGCCCACATGTGGAGCCCGCTTTGACCTAAAATTACTATTTTGCCCCTGTGTCCAAATTGGACGAAAGGGGAGTATTTTCTAGCTATTTTGCTTATTCTGGGAATGTTGTTGATATTTATTTCAGCATCCGGAGACGTTCATTCTGAGGCCATAGTTTCTGACTCTTAGTCTTTGACATCTGGATATTACACTCTGCAGCTCTCTTGTCAGGCAAGTATACATTGCCTTGTTGTACTGTTTAAATTCAGTTATATATTTAGTTGCATGTTTATTATTTTAGATTATATAACTGTGCGCGTCCGAGAGAGACTCGGGTGCAGTCAACGAATGCGTTGACGTTAGGACTTGTGTCTGACCTAGAGTCTAGTAGACCCACCTAAAGTTGTTGAGTTATTGGTATGACTCTCCAGGCCTTGACACGTATCATTACACGTCACAGAGTGAGTTCATGTAGGGACACGTGCCTCATACTCGACTGGCCATCGGTATGAGCAACACATGTAACGGTAATTAGCTTAGTTGTTTATTTCTTTAAAGACTTGCATTATAATACAAGATATCCACATCGTGTTCGTGACTTATACATTTACATTGGGCGGGGAGGACAACTAGTAGGCGTATGGGACACCCACCTCCTTTATTGCAGATATCGCACTCTTCGGAGTGATACAGACGTATATATTATTGCATATACCACGTCCCTTAGAGTGTTGGACGTTATATATATACAGATACCTTATTCTTCGGAATGATGGACGTTACAGATACCACACTCTAGAGGACATTGGACGTTATGCCTACGTCTACCTATACGAACCAAAGTTATCCTCACATTGCATTCACTTAGATGGTTAGCGTACCCTTCTATTTATTCAGTATTTACTTTATGGCATGCTTCTATGTATCTTGTTACGTCCCTCTGAGGACCTGGTCCCTTTCCAGGTGAAGATGTTTATGAGTATTCGCAGGAGCGCATATCCGGACTGGTTATTTATATTCCGAGAAGGTTTTCTTCTAGTCTCAGTAGCTGGTAGCTATTGTACTTACATTGTATTTGTCTTGCTTATTATTTATTCTAGTTCGGTAGTGGATTTGTTTCCATCTAACTGTCATTGAGATACTTTATATTAAGATCTAGTTTCATAGATATTGGTTAATTATTTATATATAATTTTGTGGATGAGATTTAGATTGTACCTTGTGACTTGTGATAGATTTATACACTTGTGGATTGATATTCATAATACAGCGTATGTATGCGTTATGATTTTCATATATTGGAGTTGCCATATGCATACGGCTGGCATGCTTACGTGTCCTGGTCCTTCGTATTTTGGGACTAGGGCGTGACATGTTTTTAGTGGTAGCCCATGCAGGTCAAGAGCATATTGTCTCGGTTACGTTACTGTATCGAGCAAGCCTGTACCTAGGATTAGAGTATAGGATCTCATCCACAATTGACTATGATTCACATTCCTTTCAATCTGTTCTATTTAAACTATTGCATCCTGCTTGATTTGTGTGCTTCCCTAATAGTTTCTTGAGTATAGCCTTCTCCTAGAATATAAAAGTCCATGTTATTAGATAATAAGTAGGGTAACTTTCCTATTAAGAGTACAACTAGGATCATGACACATCACTGAGTCAGAATACCTAATGAACCCTAGCATCTCTTAACTATAGATTAATTTACCATATCCCTTGAGGTATTTATGTATGACTTGAGAGCAGTATAAATACTACTGGTTTGAAAATTTACCATAGTGTTTGACCCTAGTATTAAAGAACCAATAAAAATCCAAGGTTAAATATTGGGAATGTTAGGACCAACCCTAACTTTTATAGTGAGATAGTATTATAGAACTATACCTTTAGATTCTTGTCTGGATAATAGCATATTACCTTGAACATAGCATAACTAGGAAACCAAGAGGAATGAATATAGTATTTTCTCGATCATACCTTGAACACAGAGATTGGCATATTACCTTCTCCCTTAAGAAACCATGATGCTATCTAGAGCCCTCTATTTTTACATTTCATATATTGTTCCTCTTCGACCTTAACGTTCGCTAATTGCACAACGACTAAATTATGTTCTTCTTTTCTTCACCTTTCAACCCATGCCACCTGACACTTCTGATTGTAGACCAAATGAATTCTCTTATGTTAAGGATACGTAGTTTGCTAGGATTATAGTTGTCAATGTTAAACTTTAAAAAGTGGTGCTTGATAGTTAGAATTTGATAATTTTGAGTTGTTCTGGTAGATTATAACTTATGATTACCTTTAGTTTTAAATCACGTAATTCGTATTCATAACCCAATATAGGTATATCCTCTTTTCACTTAAGAACCAGTAGCTCTTCCATTCTTACTATTGACACTTGTTCTAGGAGCACTGGGATTAAAACTTAAGGTGACCATTACCGATATAATGCAATAGGATGATTTTCTCGTAAACCCCAATAAGAGTTTATGCTTTATTTACAAGGACAATATTATTTTTGTAGAATTCCCTTAAGACTGTCACAGTATTAGATAATTGTTATAAGTTGGGTAGTATGTCTCCTGACCTAGTGACACATAGTCCTCTTGACTCATTATTGAAGTATAATTGAACGACATTAACTATATACTAGCATAAGACAATAGTGTTTATTCTGATGGTAGAACTTAAAGGCCACACCCCTATTTTATCGACTAGCAGCTTAGACAAGGTGTTAATACTACAACTGTAAAGGCTGTAGAGTCTTATTTTGTTTGTGAGCTTGAATTATTTGTACCTTATTTCATCATGATCTAGCGCATTTATATTTTATATACTACCTTGACTTATGCTGCTATTTTATAGCCTAGTTTTGCAAGCTTATTCTTTTATCGAGCTTGTTCATGATATATGTATTAGTGGATGCATACATTAATATATTTTAAAATCAGTGTATTAAGGTCTAGCTAACCTTAGTGCGCTTGGTTCGCCCTTCACATAACTACTTTACGTGGATTGAGATATATAGTGACCAGTAGACGAATGTACTTGCCCTCTAGACATGTCTGAGCGTATCGTATCGGTTACATAACTGTACAGATACGAGCATATGAATAAGAAATTACCAAATAGGATTTTAATCCCCAACTGCCTTGACAATTCCTTTTGAACTCCTTAAACGTCTTGATCCCCATATTACTATTCTATTGCCCCCCCCCCCCCTTGAACTATTTATTATTGTTTTCCGTCTTCCCTCATTTCGGAAAGACGAAACCTCGTGCTTGGTATAAGTTTGATACACAGATAGTACTAGATATACCCTATAGGCCAACCGTATTACTTAATGATGATTTTTCGTAATTAAGGGCATATCATAGGTAATATGTTGGTATTCAAACTTTTAAGGATCAAATAGCATGATTAAATAAGTTGAGGAATAATTTTCTTAAGTGTATAGCCTTATATGATAGATGGGTAAATTCTAAGTTAGATAGAAGTTGCATTGTCAACTTGAAAGGAATTTCTTTTAGATGGTGATCGAGTAAAAAAATTAGATTGAGAGGTTCAAGTCATTTTTATTTTAAGAATTTTAGAAGAAGGATTAAGATGATGATGAATTAATGAATTTGAAAAACTTTGATATGGCGAACCAAACCTTTATACTTAGGCATATAATTTAAATTTGGAATATTGAAAGTTGAATCATTGATTTAAATCTTGAGGAAAATAAATGGAACTCCAAACATGAACATTGACGGATCAAATTCCAAAATTGATGATTTGAATTAAAAATTAAATTTTTGAGTGCCGGATTACCTATTTGAAATATCAAGGATATAAATTTAAACTAAAATTCGAAGAGCAGGAAATTCTTAAGTGAAAATTTGGAATAATAATTAAGTATAATTATTTTCTAGAGAAGATTATGATAGTTAGAGATCGTGGTGAAAAATTTATGTGGGCTATTAAATTCTTGAAGATGTTATATGGATTTAACTTAAATTTGGATGTGATTATTTAAAAATTGAGGAAAGATTTCAATATTTTGATTAAACAAAGGTTACCTTAATTTCGGAAGTGATTGCGAGGAATTAAAATATATTTTAAATTTTGGAAGAGATTGTGAATGATTTGCCTTATATGCGAATGTGGAGGAATTAACAAATTATGCCTTATTTTAATTTCGATGATGACATATTTTTAAGATTGGGTAGATTATAAACCCCCTCACCCAAAATTAGACATACTTGGCTGAGATAGCGAGACTAAGGCTAGTCTGAACCCAATTAGAAATAGAACACGACATTTTATTAATTATACGAGATTTATATCACTTAGCCCACCTTACCGTTGCTTCGATACTTGGAGCACTACACTAGCCACTACTTTCCTACAAACTTCACATCCTTGTCCTAGACATACCCACCTTCTATTCTGACCTCGGTGTAACTTATAATTAAGCTTCCTTGTGCTATATTTTAGTCGCACAACATTCGTCGCGAACGTTATTTCTTAATTCTAACTAATTCAACTTTGTACCCTTGTGCGTTTCAACCTTAATTGGAGACACAATCTTGACCCATTTTGTGCAACTCAATTAATGATGATATTCTACCCTGAGCCCTCTATGTCCATGACTCTTGTGTCCCACCTAATTTTATCCCCATGTATTTCTAATTAATTCCAGAACACCTTGCGCATTAATTTTGACTAATCCAAATTCTATCTCTGTGCAATTTTCTAATTGTTGGGCGCTTTTATGCAAAAGTGCATTAAGGTGTCCATACCATTGGATATGACACTTGAAGAACCTATTTTTTGTTCATGTGAATTTTCTCCATGATTATCTGAATGTGCAACACGCAACATCGTCCCCTCATTTAAACCTAGTATTGTATTTTGAACAATGCAAATTATAGCCCTCCAAGCATCTCCATGACAACTGGAAAATCAGGGAGGTAAGGATGGAGGAAGGTACAGAATAGGCTGCAAACTCTATCTTATACCATCCTTGACTTTCTATAATGGCTTAGTTTTAATTTCGTGGACGAAATTTTTATAAGTTGGGTAGAATGTAAAACCCCTAATCCTAAAAGTCGTATTTACCTTTTTAATTAATTATTTAATTTAATTATAGTAAATAGTGGCTAATTAGAGGAAATATATTTTTTATTAATTTTTATTTTAGTTGTTTGTGCATTTAGGGGATTTATTGAGTCATTATAAATTTTTCCTAATTTATTCCATGTAGGAGACCCTTTGGACAGTGGCTAGTTTAATGGTATGCACAAATATAAATTTTAGAATTTTCTATGTGTATATATATATATATATATATATATATATATATATATATATATATATATATATATATATATATATATATATATATAGTTTATTCTAAAAAAGAAATTAGAAAAAAAGAAAGAAAAAGAAATAATAAAGAAAGAAAAAGAAAGAAAGAAAGAAAGAAAGAAAGAAAGAAAAGAAAAGAAAATGGGTTTAGAATCCTTAATGGATCTAAACCCAAACCTTAACGAACCCAACCCTGTTTGATAATAAACGAAAGAAATAAAACAAGGTTTATACGAAACCCTCTCTTTGGTTTACAAATAAGAAGTACAATTAATCATATACGAGGATGTCAAGTACAAAATTTAATCTGGGTAAATATTGCTATAGGAGTCTAATCTGCAGTCGATCACTTTGTCCCTTAGACCACACGATGAAGAAGAAGTGCCGTAGAGGAAGGAGAAGCTTCGAAAAGTTGCAAGAGGGAGTGGATGCTCGATGCCAAAGTCGTTGATCACTACTCTCTGTCTGTGCTCTTCTCTCAAGAAATAAATTTTCGACTTTTATTCTCCAAGTTTTCGATCACGATTCTTCGACCTTTTTCTGACCTTTTGACCCTGGACCTCTGTCAATAGAGGTCTCTATTTATAGGGTTTGGTAACAGTAACCGTCCAGTCGGCGTAGAAGCCGAACAGTGGAGAGTGTGGCACCTTTTACGCGGTAGTTACAATAACTGCTACCCACGTATAAATTTTCCTCTGAATCTGCATGTGACGCGTGTCCCATTATGAGATAATGCGTATAACTGCTGCGAAGATCACGGCATGCAAGCCACGTAGGTAGCTGTCCCTCGCGTAGAAAATATTGGCGTAGAAGCCAATAACTGTCACCATGAAGTAGAAGCCAAATAGTTGTCGAGTTGGCGTAGAAGCCAAGTAGGCATAGAAGCCCCATAGGCAAAGAAGCCTAAAGTTGCACGGATAGGTAGCTGGCATAAGAGATAGCCGACCCTTCTTTCTTTACTTAGGTCTTTGAGCTAATTTTGGACCTAATAGCCCTATTACGCACCAATAAAAATATAGCCTGAGTTAGCGTATTCTGAGGAGATAGCATACGGCGTACTCCTATGGTTGAAAATAGCCAGGTCAGCGTATTTCAAGGAGGTAGCGTACAGCATGCTCCTATAGCTGAAAATAGCCTGATGGCATAATATGCAGAGGTGATGATGTGGACATATTAGCCATAATTACGGCTCGCCTAGTCTTTGAAAATAGAACCAAAATCTCGTACATTAAATGCAGAGATCTGCCCCCATCACGCGCATTAACTGCAGAGACGTGCCTTGAGCTTTGTACGAAGAGCAGCTTTTGACGTGGCGGTTCGATTGTCTCTTATTGAGCGTAAAAGCTCGCATTCGCCTGTATAAAACTAGGCGGTGTATTCCCTTGAACGCGTAAAAGCGATTTGTATCAAAGAAATATCACTAAACGACGGTTTGGGTCTCTGTGCCGCACCATCATTACAGCCGTCGTCTGGGTAGTCGTGCAGTACTCTTTGTCAGGAGTCAGGTGTCAGGAGTCAAAGAGTCAGATTCACTGCATGATTTAACAGGTTCGTTCGAGGAATACGAAGAGTTCCTCGTACAACCTGCCACCGCATTAAAAGTGAGCAGGTTTTATGCCAAAGTGGCAATGTAATAACCTTTTTACGCTGAGGCAGCCTGGAAACACTGTATTACTCAGGTTGTTTTGGAGCTATGTTTTACGCTGCACTAGCGATAAAGCTCTGTTTGTACGCCGAGGGCTCTGAAGTCACGTTTTACGCCACCCAGCACTGAAATACTGCGTATAACTCTGCAGCATATTTTTCATGCTTCTACAAGACCCCCTTCAAAGTTTTTAAATTCCTCATAATTTGAAACACTTTGAATGAAGCATGAAACGGTCAAGTCTAACTCGTTCCTCGAGGCTGATTTCTCGGCAGATTTATGGGGATTTGTTGGGATTCGGTGTGTTCTCCTTTGCCTATATAAAGGCTGATGAGTTAACATATTCTTCCCATATTTTCTTCACCACACAGAGATGATTGCCGGACTTCGTCGGGTCGACTTGAGGAAGAAGAAGACCATGTTCTTCCTGCATGTAAGAAGCCAAAAAAGAAGGCGTCTTCGAGCAAATATCCTCTGCAACGATAGATAATGGAAGGATATCATAGCTTCCTTTGCTCGGGATGATCAGAAATTTCATATGGCGATTCGTCCAGGAGAGAGGGAGGGTCATATTTGGCCACACAGCTTGCAAGTTGTATTTTCTCCTGACATTCATGGACGAGGGCAGACAAACTAGCCCTGTCTTCGAGTATTGAGTTGGGTCTAAAACCCCAACTCAATCTATCATGGCGTATGGAGGATGGGCTCTTGAATAATTTATACAGGCCCAGTTGTGTATCCTCCCGCCATTAATCATTTTCTTGTTAATCGGCTGCGGAAGCCGATTAACTACTGAAGAAGACGAAAAAAGATCTCCACCAATACGAGAACCTGGCAGAACAGATTATGGGAGTGATCTTTTAAATGATGATGAGAAACCCTTTGTAGACGGGATTTCTCTCATATGTAATCATGAAGATGAAAAACCCTTTGTAGACTGGATTTCCCCCATATGTAATCATGATTAATAAAATTGTCTTCTTTTACGCATCTGATGATTTGCCATATTTTGTTGTGATAAAGTCTGAATATGTGTAGCTTCGACACGTCTGAGTAATTTTACGTCGACTCTGATAAAAAGAGTACCTGAACTCGTCCTGTCTTTTATGCATAACTGGGATGCGTAGAAAATTGCTTAGCATTTAAGTCGCATATTCGAACTGTCCTACTGTTTTGAACGAGGAGTTGCGTAGAACTCTGAACTGGCACTTCTCTGATAAGAAGAATTTTTGTTCAGACCTTCATCTTCAAGAGTGATTTCTCAAAAATCCCTTGAAATAGGGCAAGAAATGGCTGTCAAAATTGGCCATGCTTGAACTGTAGAGAGAAGATTCTGACTGGATTTTGGATGAACTCCCAGTCGAACCAAGGAGAAAAGTTATTTTCAATGCTGAACTCTGTGTGTTTTGGGTATTTGGAACGTTTTGTGGCCATGAAGGAGCCTGAACTGTGCAAACCCTTGTAATTGGCCGTCTTGAGAATTGTTCATATGTACGCATACTCTGGCCTGCGTATTTTCGGATATGCGGAGAGTCATAGATCCGTAGTGTAGATGGGCATGGACTCATAAGTTTGTAGCCTCTCGAGTGTAAAAGCTGCTGAGCATAAAAGCATCCGGGCGTAAAACTGTAGATTTAGCCTCTGAAAAGAAAACTTCTGAGCGTGAAGTCGTAGATTTGTCGCCTCTGAGCGTAAAAAGCTTCTGAGCGTAAAATCATAGATTTGTAGCCTCTGAGCATGAAGTCGTAGGTTTGTAGCCTCTCGAACGTAAAAGCTACCGAGCGTAAAAGCATCCGGGCAAAAACCGTAGACTTATAGCCTTTGAGCGTAAAACCGTAGATATGTAGCTTCCCGAGCGTAAAAGCTCCTTAGCGTAGAATCACAAATCTGCTCTGCACGAAAAACTTTTTGAATTCGCTGACTGTCCGTCTCCCCTAAATGATAGGCTGATGTGGTCCCGAATCATAACCGAATATTAAATATCGAATTTGGTTAGGGATTCGAGGAGTCCATCTAAACTCTATAAATACGCCAAGGCCTTCAGAGAGAAAACTCTTAACCTGTCTTTTGCAAAAGAAAAACCTTAGTCTCTTTTGAGAACTCTTATTTGTTTCTTCTCTGAGCATTCTGAGTTTTTAGCAATGGCACCGAAACCAACCTCCTCCTCCAAGGGAAAGAAGGCCGCCTCCTTTTCTCGCTCTTCTGCCCAAGCAAGAGCGACTCCCATCGGGCAGGGCGAACCTCGCTCTGAATGAAGTGTCCCATCGACGAGCTGTGCACCGGGCGTTATAGGTAAAGCTTTTGGGACGATAAAAACGAAGAAACCCCTTCGCACACATTATACGTGGATGCGCTAGGTCATCTTCTGTGCTGAACGCCTCTTCGAGGAAGATGATGCACAGAGATATTTCATCTTTTTACGCCCACATTTCTAATGTGTTAGCGTAAAAACTCTAAATTTTCACAGTCTGGCGTAAAAGCTTTGACTGTCAAAATTTGGCGTATACTACAAATTTTGGGTGTTACGCTCTGGATGAAAATTTTGGCGTAATAACTCAAACTTTGGCAGTCTGGCGTAGAAACACAGACTGTCAGATTTTTATGTATACTACCAATCTTGAGTTTTACGCCTATGTAATATGATCCAGCGTAAAAACTCAAGTTTTTACAGTCTCGGCGTAAAAGCACAGACTGTTGATCTTTGGCATAAGCTGCAAGATGTAACGTCTAGTATAGAAACTGACTTATTCTTCTTACATTTTGTAGTTGACTTGCAGATACCTCTGTTGGCTGAGGTAATGGGTTCTGCTGCTGGGATGCTGAACTCAAATTACCTGGAGGATCTGTCCCACGTGACGTTCCCTATTTCTGGAACTCAGTATCCTGAAGGAAGGGGCAATCTGATATCGTCTCAAGGAGAGCGAATGTTGTTGAGCATGATCAACGGGGAGCCCCTGATACATATAGATGGGGCCAAGTACGTAAAATCAGCTTTCCTTTTCGGCGATATGATTGAAAAACAATCCCAGATGAAGCCCAAGAAGGAAGACTGGGTTTTTACTATTGGGGGCATGGTCATGTACCTGCCCAGGATGCCGAGAGATTATCCCATCTCGGCATTCTTCCATGCTACGCATCCGAGGAAGATGTCGTGGACTCTGATCCCTAATCTTCACGGCCAGCCGGGAAAGATATTTTACCAGAAAGGGTCCGACCAAGGGTTATTTGTAACCCACCCTTCAGGCCCTGTAATGTCCTTAAGGGGATTATTTCCGGGCAGTATCCTGAGTGAAGACACTTCACTGCTCCAACCAGTCCAATTATCGACTTTTTGCAATGACTTCATGGGACAAGGAGGAGTATACCCCAAGGTTAATCCTCGGACCAATGGGTGGCTTACCCCTACAAACCTTCGATGGACTCGTTTAGTTGCCTGGGCCCTGAAGCATTTTCAGACCGAGCTGGAGAGCATTGGTCTGTTCGCGACCGTGAGTGCCACCAGTGTTGGGCTGCCTCCCAATCCCAACCTATTTTTGGCCCTGATGGAGCGGTATATCTCGCTCACCGGGACTTTCGCTACTCCGTTAGGGGAGTTGGGATTGGCCCTCCACGAGATGGCAGAGATTTTAAGACTGCCAATGGGGGATACTCCTTATGAAGAGTACGTTCCCATAAACAGGGAGCTAGGGGATACAGACCCTCGGGTGGTGGCAATGTACCAAGAGCTGATGTGCCACTACCTTGCTTGCACCACCTTTTATAATAAGCCCTCTGATTTGGCTCATACCAACAAGTGGGCATCCTATCTCTTCTTTCATCAGGCCAGGGCTGCTAAGCCAGACAAAGTCGTGGATAGCAGGGATAAGCCTATGAGCCTTCTTAGCGTGCTTAATGCTCAAGTAGTCGATGACCTTATTGAAGACGCTGGGGCTTCAGATCAGGTCCTCGATGAGAAGATAGGGAGTTACCCTGCCGGCACTAAAGCCTACAGTTATATGAGGCATTATCGCAGGCCTCTGTCAAGGGAAGCTCAACTGGCTGGCTTTCTCTCTGTATGGCTACGCCGACTTGTGGTACCTGGCATTGCATCTTCGGATCACATTCACCGCAACACCTTATGGCCTGTAGTGCTTCTGGTGTTTGGGGCAAGACTGGGCCTGCTCCCTGCCATGGTATGCCGCATACAAGCTGGCCTGAGGGCCATTACTGATGGGCTGCTTGCCGACGAAACTCGGCGTGACAGCTTTTCCAGGGTAGAATTACCGTTCCTATATTTGATGGGATGGCTAATTCTTCATAACCCCAGAGTAATGTCTCTCGGCTCTGCCAGTAGTTTGGAGAATAATTTCTTGTTGAACTACAAGAACTCCACTTGGAACGTGGTCACAGTTGTAGACTGTCGGCGAGCGTTAAATTTTGCTCACAGTTGGAAGCTCTTCTGCACCGTCCCCACTGTACATCTCAATCAATAGGGGACGAGACTTCATAATTCAGGTGAAGGGAAGACTGTTCTTTCTCTTGAAGCTTTTTATTGGTTGGTCTGCATTAGACCTTCCAATTTATTGTACAGAAGTGAAGACCCCTGCTTCTTGGAGCCCTATCTGCCTAGTCGGTTCGCCAGGCAGTTTGGGTACGACCAGTTGCATATGGAAAATGCCATCACCAGCTTTAAGTCCAGAGGTGGACTTATTGACGGAGCGAGAGGATGGCGATATTTCATAATGGGTTATACTGGAGCGGCCTTTACTATACCTGCGACTTCCCTCTCCATGGAGTTGCGCATCTTCCATTCGTACGCCCAGTTTTATGTGGCCATCAATACTTTCCATCGCGATTTTGATATGCGTGGAAGTTTTAGGGTGCCCACTCATAAATCTGCTGGAAGAGACAATGTACCATCAGTCTCCTGCGACGAAGGTGAAGACCCTGTCGGTACAGACAAGTTTTTGATGACAGTACCGAGAGGTGTAATACCTCCGCCTGCAGAGCCTCTTATTATCCCTGGAAAGCGAAGGGCTCCTATTTTGAAGGAGGCTTCCCCTCGCAAGAAAAAGAAGACTGTCAGTGGTCCTACCAAGGCTTCCAGCCATGTGGTTCCTAGGAGTGAACCTGTTGTTTCCTCTGTTGGGGATAAATTTTTGCCTAGAGGTCCTTCGCCTATTAGAGAGGGAACCTCTATCGTTCCGGCTGGCAGTGCCGAGGATTCTTTGCTTGAGGCTGCTGTCACTGCTACCGCTTCAAGAGTGGTACGAGGTCGCCTTCAAGGCCAAGCAAAATAAGAATATCTTTATCCAGACCAGCAACGGAAGAAACCCCTGCCATGTTTGTAAGTATACCCAGCGAGATCCCACCTGGTGAGCCTCGAGTGGATCTTGGTGAAGACCTGGAGGAATATCTGCCAGTGTCAGTTGGCACACCCCCTTCTCCAGGTATGACAGCTCGCTTAGAGTCATTAAGAAATGATTTAGCTGTACTGACTGCCGACGCGACATATATACCATCGGCCATGGGTAAATGTCGTCTTTATGCCTCTTTTAGAAAAATTAACATCATGTTGATATTAACTTTCTCTTGTCTTCTTTTCGGGGGAAGATATCTACGGGGAGGACGACGTCGATGCAACTTTTGGCTCTATTGTAGCTCCTGCTGATGACACGAAGGTGCCCAACTTTGAAGAGGAAACATTTTTAGGTGCCGGCTCGCCCGAAACAGTTCCGATATCTCAAGAGGAGGATGAGCCTGTCATTATGACTATGCCTCCTTTGAGTACGCCAGCGACTTCAGCCGTTGTCGGTGCCTCTACCTTTGTTGCACCCTCTGCTGAAGCGACGACTGTGGGGATACCCTCTGCAGTCGTTCCTGGACGGGGATTTGCCGATATCGTAGCCACTCCCAGCGTCCACTCGAATTTATCCATGCTAGTTGAGCAGTTTACTAGCGTTTTCTATGCCACTTTGAAAATGCTGATATCGATGGTTCTGGAGAAGAATCTAGGCTTCGAGGCTCTAAAGACGTCCTCCAACCTTACTATAGCGCAGATTAGACATTTTAGTGACACTGAAAGAGCTAATACGCTAGAGCAAATAGTTAATGGTTTAGAGCAACCCATTAACCAGTATTTGTAGCTATCTCGAGGCAACGTCGATGAGCTGATTCAGGTTGAATATGAATCCCTGACAGCGCAGCTTGCTGAACAGATGGAAGGCATAAATAAATCCATCCAGGCACAGCAACAGGAGATGGAGGAAGGAAAGACCGTTTTGGAGGAGGTTATTCCTCTTCAAACAAAATACAAGGTCGAGCATGAAGGAAATGAAGCGAGGGTCCACAAACTGGAAGCCAAACTCGCTCTGGCAAAGGAGTGCGCTTTCCAGTCATCGGCATCTCTAGACACGGTGAATGGCCGACTGGATGCAGCTCAACAAAATTTGGCACGTGCAGGAGTCACCTGTGCTGGTTTTATTTATGCTCGGACCGAACTGTCCTCCTTGAACAATGAGGAGGCAAGGCTGGAGCGGGCTCGTGCTAACGTCTTGAACTCCAAGAATGAGAGGATGGCTGCTTTGGCGCGACAGATTTACGATTTAATTGCTCCTCCCCAATGATGTACCCTTTTTGATTCTTTTATAATTTGCTTTTCACAGAGATAATAAAGATACTTCTTCTGACTTTGGTGGACCTATCATTTTGGAATATAAACGATAGGGTAGAGTGAAAATGGTATCAGAGGTAATATGGACGTGATATCCCTTCGGTAAGCTTCAGTTGGACATATCTATTCAGAGGTTATATGGACATGATAGAATATGATCCAACTAAATTTGTATACAAAACACTATCAGAGGTAATATGGACATGATAGGTCTTGAAATTCCAAATTAGTTAAACATATTTATTCAGAGGTTATATGGACATGATAGAATATGATCCAACTAGTTTTGTTTTGGACGTAGTATTGTCAGAATGAGATCTTTACCATACTCCATTTGAGCAAAGGAGATTAAGCGTAGTACCTCTTTAGGAATTTGTCGTTGATAGGAGCCATCATCAGATCTTCATTAGGCTTGGCTAATCGGTATGCGCCATTTGAAAATGTCGTCTCGATCACGTAAGGGCCTTCCCATTTGGGTTGGAATTTGCCCTTACTCTTGTGAGTAATGATCATTGGCCTTTTCACAGCTAAAACTAGCTCGCCAACTTTGAACACTATTTCCTTCACTTTTTGATTAAAATCTCTGGAAATGCGTGCCTGGTAGAACGCGATGCGTTGTTGAGCTTGAAGGCGTTTCTCGTCTAATCCTTCTAGCTCTTGAAGCCTTAGTCGATCATTATTTTCCTGAGTCAACTCACTAGCCACTACTATTCTGAGTGACGGAATTTGGATTTCAATGGGGAGAACTGCTTCACTCCCGTAGACCAACGAGAATGGGGTACAACCCGTCGGTGTTCGTACCGTTGTGTAGTATGCCCAGAGACATTCTCCTAGCTTCTTGTTCCAATCTCTTTTGTTCGAAGAGATAAACTTTTTTAGGAGTTTGATACTAGTTTTGTTGAAAGCTTCCGCCAAACCATTAGCAGTAGGATTATATGTCGTAGAGGCCATATTTTGTATCCGATTTTTATCGTAAAACCGGTGAAACGCTTGGCTGATGAATTGAGGCCCATTGTCATAAATTATCCTTCGAGGTATCCCGAAGCGATAAATGACATGATGCTTGATGAAGCTGATCATGTTAGATGTCTTCACCTCAGCAAGAGGGATCGCCTCTGCCCATTTGGAGAAATAATCTGTGATAGCCAATATGAACCGATGACCTCTGGAAGAAGACGGGTGAATAGGACCAATGATATCCATACCCCATGCTTCGAAAGGCCAGGATGCAACCGTAGGGTATAAATGTTTAAAAGGTTGATGTATAAAATCTACATGAACCTGGCAGGCTTTGCATTGTCTTGCATATTTTATTGCATCTGCGATCATAGTAGGCCAGTAATAGCCCATTCTCCTGATACGATCATGTAGCTTAGGACCGGGTTGATGTGCTCCGCATACGCCATTGTGAGATTCACGGATAATCTGATGTGCCTCATTATCGGAGAGACATCGTAATAGCAATCCGTCGTAGGTTCGACGATATAGACATTGTGAAGACACATCAAAATAGAAGCGTAATGATCGTCTTTTGACGGATACTGCTTCCTTAGGATACTCTGGTAAGATTCTATATGCCACGAAATCTATAAAGGGACTTCTCCAGTCTCTCTTGGGAGGATCTATATTCACAGCGTAGCTGCGTTCTATGTGAAAGTTGTTTTTTACACAGAATAAATCCCTGTTAAGAAGGATCACCGAATTCTGCCTTCTTATAGGGGTAGCTAAATCTGCAGCTAGACTGGCCAGGGCATCAGCTTCCAGATTCTGAGACCAAGGTACATGCTCTATGAAGAACCCTTTGAACGTTATGGCTATCTCGATCGTCGCTTGGTGATAAGGAATGAGGTCTGGGTTGCGGACTTCGTATATTCCTCTGACCTGATTGACGATCAGCAGAGAATCACCGAAAGCTTCCAGATATTCGACGTCCAATTCCTTAGCGACTTAGAGTCCGATGAGTAGGGCATTATGCTCTGCCACATTATTAGAGCAAGGCTCGCTAAGAGAATATGCTTGATAGATGACGAGTTTATCCGGAGTGATCAGGACAATTTCTACTCCTGAAACCACGTTTCCCCTGGGACCAATCCTGGAGGCACCATCGAAGAATAATTGCCATGTATTACTTTCCATTACGGAATTACATTCTGCAACTTCGTCGAGAATGTCCTCGTATAGTTTGGAGGTCTCCGGAATTGGATGAGCAGCTAGGAAATCAGCCAATGCTTGACCTTTGATGGACTTTTGAGGGACGTACACCATATCATACGGTGTTAATAACATCGCCCAAGTCGCGAGTTGGGAATTAAGAACACTTGGCTTGTTCATCAATACCCGAAGAGGATTGATCCTGGAGATGATATGAATAGTTTGTGTCACGACCCGCACCCGGTTTAGGGGCACGAGAGCGTGGGTACGTCCAGCCTACGCCGCAGCATCGGCGGTAGAATGCTGTCTAGGTCAAGTACTATCTAAACAATCTCACGCTAGTATCCAACTCCATAAGGAGACGTGGATAACATAAAATAAATCTAGAAATACTCAATCACAACTACAGCACGATAGGAAAATGAAGAAATAAAAGAATACAACACAAGTCTAATGACACAATAATCATACCTGCAATCATTACTTCCAATCCCCAAGTATGTCAGAGCCAGTCTACTAAGGTCACAGTCTGGAAAAATATTTCCAGTCAGGAAGGAGCAAAGTACATCTCTAAATAGCAGTTCTATATAAATGACATAAACTATGTAGCAGTTCTAGATGGAAACATACCAGATGCATGTATAAGTACGAGAAATGTACAATGAGAGAAGTACTGGAAATACTGTAAGTAAATGCAGGAAAAGAAGCAATATGTCAATGAGCAAGAGTTCTATGACTAAGTGTGTGAATACTAGCTTCAACATGTGATCGGCTTGGGAACTTGATCAGGCTGGTTACATGTGATTAGCTATGGTTCATATAAAGTCAGGCTAACCGTTGGTTAGCTATGGTTCATATAAAGTCAGGCTAACCGTTGGTTAGCTATGGTGCATGTAGAGATCAGGCTAATCACACGTAACAGCTATGGAGCATATAAATGGTCAGGCCGCACCCGACGTGAGATGTGGGGTGAGCTATGGTGCATATAAAGTTGGGTATGATCACATATCTACGCTAAAGTACTCCCCAAACCCCCGACTGGTATAGTAGATCTAATCATGGTACGCTATGGCACAGGATTCCCTAGGAAGGTAGCAAATCTCCCCGGGAATCAGTGTCTGTACATGCACAAGATATCAAGGAAACAAGTCTTGTACAAGCTACACCATAAATAAGGAATAACATCTCATGACGAGATCCGTGTATACCAATCCGTGTAACCAATGTGTCAAGAACATGGATATTTACACTAGATACAGTGAACATAGGAGATATCATAAATTAGAAACTAATCAGATAATGTACTCGCCTTTGGTCCTTAGCTGGTAATTATTGATGTCCTGTTCCAGAGTATCCCCTGGGTAACCCAACAGTCCTATAAACATATCACAAGCAAAACCACATTTGCATCAGATGCTACACTAACACGTCACAAATACATGAACTCAGGGCTCTGCCAGGTATGGTACTAGACAACTAGGGTCATCTAGTAGGGATACGTATATAAATACACATATTATTAATTATCATTAATACTTACAATATATATATATACATGCACCCATTTAAATGTATTTACAATATATATATATATATATATATATATATATATATATATATATATATATATATATATATATATATATATATATATATATATATATATATATATGTATTGTCAATGTTATTATTATTATTAAAATATATACTAATACTAGTACATCACATTAAATACATATACAATACATTAATTGTATGTACAAGATATATATATATACATTTATACCAATATGCATTTATTTATATTTAAAATACTGAAACATACATTAATACTTAGTATACCAATAAAACGTATATAATATATATATAAGTGTCTATTAATAATTTACAAAAATACGTATTTGTGTATATACACTAATAGATGTACATACATATATACTTTTTATACCAAAATACATATTTATATATATATATATCAATCAAAAATCCTTATACATAATACATAACTAAATTATAAACAATAAAACTAATATGCATATATATATATTACCAAACTAATTACAAATTACTAATTTATTAAAAAATTACTAACTGGTTATTAATTAACTAATTAATCTAATTAATGATTACTAAATTAACTAAACTAATTTTATAAATTAAAACAATAACTAATCATGTTGTATTTACTAAACTGGTTACATGAATTTACTAAGTTAATTATATGAATTTACTAGACTAATACATATTAATAAAATTAATTTATATAAATAACCAAATTACATATTAATATAAACTAATTATATTAATATAACCAAATTACATTAATTAACTAAACTAATTATAAATTCAATTAACTTTTACATTATTAACCAACTCATTAAACATTAACTAACTAATTATTATAATCTAATTATTATATAGCTAATTACATTTTAACTCACTGATTAATACTTTAATTACTGATTAAGAAGATAATTAACTAAACTAAATTAATATAAATTAACTAAATGATTAATTAATTAACTAATTATAAATAATTTACTGATTAAACAATTAATCTAAACTAATCAAATCATTATCTAAACTAAATTATTAATTAATTAGACTAATTGTTAATTAGTTAACTAATTACATATACACTTAACTAAGGTATACAGAACTGAAAGAAAGGGAAAAAAGGGAAAATGCTCACGATTGGGTCTTCCGGTCGTCGGCGCGGGCTCGCCGAGGCGGTGGCGGTCTGCATCGACGGTGGTCGACACCGAGGGGCGGCGGCATTCGAGGAGGCGGGTTCGGCGCTCGAGGGGCGGGCTTGGCGCTCGAGGAGCGGTGGCGTTCGAGGGCGGCGTTCGACCCAGGGCAGCGACAGGGCGGCGACGGCGGCTTCGTTCCAGCGGCGGCGGCGGCTCGAGAGTAGCGGCTCGGCTCAGCGGCGGACTCGACGACGTCGGCTCCGGCGGCGATCTAGTCGAGAGACTCCAGGTGGTGGTGGCAGGCGGCCAGATCGAGGAGGCGGCGGTCTCTGGTTCCAGCGGCGGCGGCCTGCTGGACTCGGCGGCTAGATCTAGGGTTAGGGTTAGGTTTAGGGTCTGATCTGAGCGTCGGGGTCGTGTCCGGGGCTGGACACGACGGGGTGCTGTACTGTGGATGTGTCCGGGTCTGCCGGACACGGGGATGCTGTTGTACAGTGGAGGAGGTGGATGTGTCCGGTGTGTCGGACACGGAAAAATCTGTTTGTAATATTGTAACCGGACACAGGAAATGAAATGGATACGGTGGGACACCCGGGGTCGGACCCGAGGCCATCACGGCTGACACGGTGATGCTGGACACACGGACACGAGTACACAAAAATGATGGTGGCTGTGGCTTTGAGGGAATTTGTGGAGGCTAGCTAATAAATTGGAGATTAGGGTTTCTAGAGAGTGGTGATGAGAACTTAAATAGGGAGAAAGGGTGTGGGATTAAAGGGTTGCGGGTTGGCCCAATAATGAATGGCCAAGATCAATACATGAATAAGTTCTTCATGTGGGAAAGAGTGTGGGCTAGTTAATAGGAACGGCAACTGGAAAATAAAAAATAAAAATAAAAATAAAGATTATATTTTCAGAAAATGTTTTTAGGAAAGCTAGCTAATTTCCAATTAGCTACTAATTAATATATTTTGCAAAAATCTCAGAAAGTATGACATTTATTTATTTACTATCCCAATAAATAAAAATCTATTTTATTTTATCAACTAGTCTTTTAAATAAATATTTAGTTAAAACAATAATTTTATGATTCAAGCCAATAAATATTTGAAACTAGAAATATATATATATATTATTATTTATTTATTTATTTTGTAATACATCGTCATTTAGGAAAAATGATTTTTATAAAGATTTTTAAATTACCTCCTACAATCAAACCTCGTTCTAAAATAAAAATTTCAAGGAGAAATATTTTATAAAACTTGATATTTTAAAATAAATTAAAATCTAATTATTTTGGAAATTGGAAAATCGGAGGTTACAGTTTGGCCTGTGACATAGTGTCGCGTTTTCTGAATGGCGAACATCAGGGCCAAGCATTCTTCTTCCACTGGATTGTACCGATGTTTAGCTCCGACCATCATCCTGCTTAAGTAGTAGATAGCATGTTCATGACCCTCATCGTTCTTCTGTGCGAGGAGAGCTCCAAGAGAATGATCCATTGCTCGAACATACAGCAAAAATGGTCTTCCTATAACGGAAGGCACCAGAACTGGAGGATTAGTGAGGTAGCGTTTGATATCATTAAACGCTTGCTGACAGGCTTCATTCCAAACGAAGGATACACCTTTCTTCATGAGACGAGAAAAGGGCTGACATCTCCCAGAGAGGTTGGATATGAATCTCCGGATATAAGCTAGACGACCTTGAAATCCCCTGAGCTCCCTCAGATTACGGGGTGGTCGCATTTCTAAGATGGCCTTCACTTTATCCGGGTCCACCTGAATGCCTTTAGCGGTAATGACAAATCCTAGGAATTTGCCACTGGATACACCAAGAAAGGACTTTGTAGGATTCATTTTGAGTTGATGCTGGCGTATCAACTCAAACACTGTCTTCAAGTCTTGGATGTGGTTATCCTTGAGGCAGCTTTTGACAGCTATATCATCCACGTAACATTCTACTATTTTACGTAAATGCTCATAGAATATGTTACTCATAGCTCATTGGTACGTAGCCCCGGCATTCTTCAGTCCGAAGGGCATAACCGTGTAGCAATATACCCCCAATGGTGTCCGAAAGGCAGTATGCTTCTCGTCTTCAGGATGCATCTTGATTTGGTTGTATCCTGAAAATCCGTACATGAAAGACATGCGTTCAAAACCGCATGTATTGTCAATCATGACGTCTGTGATGGGAAGAGGAAACTCATCTTTGGGGCAGGCTGCATTCAGATCTCGGTAATCAATGCAAATATGCACTTTCCCACTTTTCTTCATGACTAGGACAACATTGGCGACCCAGTCAGGATGTTGTTATTCCCGAATGAAGCTACAGGCTATCAGCTTTCTGATTTCAGCTTCGATGGCGTCCATCATATCCAGACGAAATCGGCGTTGATGTTGTTTCACAGGCTTCGAATTGGGCAATATATTGAGCTTATGAGTAGCCACTTTAGGATCGAGTCCTGGCATATCCTCATAATTCCATGCAAAGACGTCGATATATTCTTTTATCAGCTGGATTATTTCTTCCCTTTCTTCTTCAGAAAGATTGTTACTGATAAATATCGGCTTTGGCGAAAGTTTATCCCCAACATCAATTTGGATAACTTTATCTTCAGTGGGCGGTTCTCTCTGCTCGAACCGGAGTTCCCATTGCGTATCCATTTGTTGAGCCCAAGAGTCATTCTCAAACGGTTCAATTTCTTGTTCGTCGGCTTCGAAGGAATCTGTCAGTACCGTATTTATTGATAATGCTCGTTCGAGGTCGTCATTTGGGCCGAAGGACGACGAGCCATCTTGAGAAGAGGAAAAGATATCCTCATTTGACTCAGAAGTTGCAAGGGAGGTGGTATACCCTAACCCAAAATGAGTTCGTTGACAGTAAGGATCACCGTGCAACGGCATTCACCTGCCTTTCCCGTAGTTGAGGCCTGGTTCCAATTTCAAGTCATAACCCATACTTTGCATAATCTTCAAAGCTTGCGGGCTATATCTGTGAACCTGCATTTTACCAGCATCGTCATTGGGAGAATCCTCTTGTACAGTCGGTTTATTGTGCATACGACCGAAGACTATTGGACACTGACTGCTGTGAGTAGGCGGGAAGATAAAGATAGAGTCCTCATGTGGCCAATATGTCGTGATGATATTAGACGGTGATGCTACTTCCCACACATACGGATGATAGGAATCTATAGCTTCCAAGAATTTTTGTGCTATAGGTTCTATATCGTCATGGGAAGAGGATTCCTGATTTAGAATTTGAGCATCAATGTACTGGAAAAGTGGATCTTTATTATCATCAGAAACCACGTTCCTGGCTATATTTACATCAATCGGCTGCTTGTTACAACGAAGGTTGATGACCAAGGGTGGAGGCTTCTGGTTCAAAGTGATCACTAGAGGATCACCTCCTTTTCCTGACCTGGTTTTGTTCAGGTGGATAGCCATGGGTTCCATGACTTTCGGATGAGTAGTTTGTCCTTTCACCTTGATTGACAGAGGTTGCTTGGCAGAGGGTTCTTCTGGCTCCTGGTGGGATTCCTCCTGTGTCTTGCCTGACACCTCCTCCATGTAGTCTTGAGTGTACAACATGGCATCGGAGTAGTAGGATTCTACTCCTTTAAACGGGTTCAGGTCAGCAAACTCTATTTGTACTGTTCCTTGGGCATCTACATATTTGAAGCATTGGTGTAGAGTCGAAGGAACAATGTTATGATCATGGATCCATGGTTTGCCCAGCAGAATATTATAGGACACCTCTGAATCAATGACAAAGCATGTAGCCACTGACCTAAGGTCCCCAATCTGGATCTACAGACGAATCTTCCCCAACGGTTTACTTTTTCTGGCGTTGAAGCCCACGATTGTAGTGGTGGTGTAAGCCAATTCGCTGGTAGGAATCCTCAGCGGTCTGAGCAGACTATGAGGAATGATGCTGATCTATGATCCCGGATCTATGTGAATCCGGTCGACCTCCATGGAACCGACGTATCCGGTATAATAGAGGGGTCTGTCATGCTTGTTATGTTTTAACAGCATGTCATCTTAGGTGAAAGTGATATTTGGGACCACCTCCATCACACTATGGCATTGAGGACATGCTACAGGTTCTTCATCAGGGGACTTGAGCTGGGTCAAGTATGCATCCGCTTGCATCAATGCTTCACTCAGGGCTGAATGAGTGTCTTTGGAGAGCCTGAGTAATACAAAGATGAACAATCTGGCTGGTGTGTTAGCCAATTGGGCGAGGATATCGAAGTTATATAGTTTTTCTAAACCTTTGTTTTGAAGATTCTTCAAAGGTTTATCAAAACGCACTTCTTTTTGCTTGCCCTTGTCCACCGTAGTCGGTCTAGAAGGACCTGCCTCTGATACGACAGGTTCAGGTTCTGGAATTTTGGCAGCTGAAATGTCTGCCGATGCTTCTTCCTGATTTCCTCCGTAGTCCTTGAGGTAGGCTCTCCCTGAACGGATTCCGGTAGCCAAAAACT
This sequence comes from Iris macrosiphon, assembly GCA_036927795.1. Taxonomy (NCBI): domain Eukaryota; kingdom Viridiplantae; phylum Streptophyta; class Magnoliopsida; order Asparagales; family Iridaceae; genus Iris; species Iris macrosiphon. The sequence goes on from JAYESA010000014.1 coordinate 95,608,167, forward strand.
CTTCTTCTGATGTCGAGAATATCGCAACCATATGACATGGTCTACGCTTCGAGTTCTTCTTAGACTTTGCCTTAGCAGCTTGACTCTCTTCCTCGATCTCTGACACCAGGTCTGGATGAACCCACATAATCTCGCCATGCTAGGTAGTTAGGGGTACCAGGTCATGATTTTGACCCCTGGCTGGAGGGAGATTAACGACGTTCATCGTTGTCCGAGAAATAGGTACCACACCATCCGAAACTTCTTGTGGAGGCAGATCGCCAAATTTAAGAGAGATTATGTTGGCGGTGACCGTCTTCTCGCTATTGCACAGAGTGATGGCCTTAGCGTCGATCAACTCCTGGATCTTCCTCTTCAGTACATAACACGCCTTTGTGGGGTGATGTATGTACCTATAAAAAATACAGTACTTGGGGTTATTGGTACTGCCGACCTCATTAGGCCGCTTTATCTCTGGGAGGGTAATTTTGCCGCTTTTGACTAGACACTCGAATATACTCGGGATATCGTCATCGTCAAAAGAATATACTTCAATGGGCCTAGAAGTCCCAGGTTTCGTCTATGTGGTTGTCGCAGTCTTTTGCCTGGACATTTTGATCGCCAGAGTTTCTTTTCCTTTGGTACCACGAGGAAGGTCGCTGTTGGAGGATGACCTCTAGCCTCTATCAGAGGCAGATATCATAATTCCGTTATCACGTGCCTTCTGACTATTCTCCTCAGCGTCCATCGCTGAGATGATGAACGAGGGCCAATCATGGAACTGATATGGTCCTGTGAACACCGAAATCACTGAAAGAAGATTCTTCCTGCAAATGTCTATCAATGCCGAGTCTGGAACTCCGGGAGGCATTTGCAAAGTGGCTTGACGAAAACGTTCGATGAAAGTGCGAACGCTTTCTTTCTCCCTCTGCTTCACTTTGATGAGAGAGGACATAGACATGTCCATCCCTCCTTAGTAGAATCGTGCGAAGAACAAAGTCTTGAAATCTTCAAAGGAAGTAATACAGTTGTCCGCAAGACTACGGTACCACTGATAAGCCACTCCCGAGAGACAGCCTTTGAACACTCGAGTGAGAAGGGCGTCATTCCCTTGCAATAACACCGTCATTATACTGAAGTAGTTCATATACTGGCTCGGTGATGTCTTTCCCTCAAACAAAGCCATCATCTGTGGTTTGTATTTAGGAGGGAAAGGGACCTCATCCCAGACAGCCGAGTAAGGCTGGTTGATTCCCAATTTCTTGAGCTGGTCTTTATGCTTCAAGGCATCAAATTGGGCTTTCAACTCCCGCACTGCCCGCATCAGATCTTCAGCCGGTAGAGGGACCGCGGGGTGGTGAGAGATCGGTTGTATTGCGACTCCAACAGGAGGCAATACATTCTCCGAGTTAGGAAGTGGGGGAGCTGCTGACTCTTGATCTAGAGCAGGCTCCTGATTTGTGTTGGATGGTGGTAAGTCCACCCCCACTCGTATCTGAGTTGGAGGGACCGATGCTTGAGCCATAGCAGCTGTGTGTTGAGTCAGCATCATCTGGTGCATACTCTCCATCATGGATTGCATCTCTTTAAGAGATGTCTCCAGCACAGTGATGCGTTGCTCAGTGCTTCCTGATGGGGAAGCCTCCTCGTGTTCATCTCCAATGGCATAGACTCCCATTTCTCTGGGTGTCATTGAAGGGTTAGTATAGGTCTCTGTAGAAGTTGACTCTATAATTTTAGCATCTGATTCAGGAAACTGGTGACCCCCAGTGTCGGAATCAGAAGAGTACGAAGCCGGCTGTTGTGACCTCGAACGGGTGTTTCGGAACACCCCAGCTTTAGTGTTTTTAAGGAGTTTGTCGAATCTCCTTTGGCTTGGAGTTCTAGAGGGATGACGTCTTGAGTTCGACCTTCCTCTAGCAACATCTGAAGCCATGTTCACTGATGCATATGTAGGCTCTTCTTCCTGGCAAGACAAAGAATAGTTCAACCGGTCAAAAACCGACCGTTTTGCTTTAGAACAGCAATAATTAACTACAATTTTGTGACTATTATAATAGTGCTCCCTAGGAGGCATAATAGACATGCTGGAAGATCCCCTATCCTTGTGCTTCTGGATCAGGTATTCACGCAAGTCAGGAGGATTAACAGAAGAAGAAGAAGAAGAAGAAGAAGGCTTGTTCCTCCTGTTCACATCAGTTGGCATGCGGATGTTGGGAACCATAATTCTTCCTGTGCCACCCGTATACAACAGGTTAGCCATATGAGTAGCAGATGATCACTGAGGAGCGTGTCTTTCTGCAAACTGAGCCTTCTTTACGCTGAGGGGCTTAACCTGGCATAATTTGGAACTCTACTCAGACTGGCATAAAACTGAGGAGGTCCTCAATCGGCCATCAGCATCTCGCGTAATCTGGAGGGCGGATAGATTCCTCTTTTTCTGGCGTAAAGGCCGAGAAGTTGAGGATTCTGCCACTTGTTTTCCCTTGTGTAGATTGCAGGGACCATCTGCTTTTCCAAGGAGGGCAGATGCATTTTTATGCACGGAGCGCATTTGGAATTTCTGATTTGGCGCTGAGGCATTATCAGAAATCATGTCTGCCACATCACCGATGGGAGACTGAGTTTTATGCGCAGAGCGTGAAGCAGGCTTCTCTATTAGCACTGAAGCGTAACCAGGAGCTTCTCTGCCACGTCACAGACGGGAGACTGAGTTTTACACGCAGAGCACGAAGTAGACTTCTGTCCTAGCACTGAGACATTGCCAAAAGTTTTGTCTACCACGTCACAGACGGGAGATAGATTTTTATGCGCAGAGAGCGAAGCAGGCTTCTGGATTAGCACTGAAGCGTAACCAGGAGCTTCGTCTGCCACGTCACAGACGGGAGACTGGGTTTTATGCGCAGAGCGCGAAGTAGACTTCTGGCCTAGCACTGAGACATTGCCAGAAGTTTTGTCTACCACATCACAAATGGGAGACAGATTTTTACGCACAGAGCGCGAAGGTTGCGAAACTACAACCTTGTTGGTCGGAGAAACCGGAGAGTCGGCAGGAATAGTAGGGGATGTTCGGGACATCCACACCTTACGCAGTTTCCTGTTGTCTTGAACGGAGAGGGAGTGAGAGCTACCCCCTGCTCGAAGCATATCTTCATAGGCGGACTGGTCGAACTGGACGACCAAGGTCTTCTTCATTGATCCCACTGATACTGCATCGTGTTGAGCAATTGCTTTCTCGTCAGATGAGAAAGTCGTCCCCAGCAGAGTTGCCATCTTGTGTTTAATAATAAACGAAAGAAATAAAACAAGGTTTATATGAAACTCTCTCTTTGGTTTACAAACAAGAAGTACAATTTATCCTATACGAGGATGTCAAGTACAAAATTTAATCTGGGTAAATATTGTTATAGGAGTCTGATCTGCAGTCGATCACTTTGTCCCTTGGACCACACGATAATGAAGAAATGTCGTAGAAGAAGGAGAAGCTTCGAAAAGTTGCAAGAGGGAGTGGATGCTCGATGCCAAAGTCGTTGATCACTACTCTCTGTCTGTGCTCTTCTCTCAAGAAATAAATTTTTGACTTTTGTTCTCCGAGTTTTTGATCACGATTCTTCGACCTTTTTCCGACCTTCCGACCCTTCGACCCTTGTCAATAGAGGTCTCTATTTATAGGGTTTGGTAACAGTAACCGTCCAGTCGGCGTAGAAGCCGAATAGTGGAGAGTGTGGCACCTTTTATGCGGCAGTAATAATAACTGCTACCTACGTATAAATGATCCTCTGAATCTGCGTATAATTTATGTCCTATAATGAGATAATGCGTATAACTGCTGCGAAGATCACAGCATGCAAGCCACATAGGTAGCTGTCCCTCGCGTAGAAAAGGTTGGCGTATAAGCCAATAAACTAAAATTTAAACTAAAATTCGAAGAGCACAAAATTCTTAAGTGAAAATTTGGAATAATAATTGAGTATAATTGTTTTCTAGAGAAGATTATGATAGTTGGAGATCGTGGTAAAAAATTTATGTGGGCTATTAAATTCTTGAAGATGTTATATGGATTTAACTTAAATTTGGATGTGATTATTTAAAAATTGAGGAGAGATTTCAATATTTTGATTAAACAGAGGTTACCTTAATTTCAGAAGTGATTGCGAGGAATTAAAATATATTTTAAAATTTGGAAGAGATTGTGAATGATTTGCCTTATATGCGAATGTGAAAGAATTAACAAATTATGCCTTATTTTAATTTCGAGGATGACATATTTTTAAGATTGGGTAGATTATAAACCCCCTCACCCAAAATTAGACATACTTGGCTGAGATAGCGAGACTAAGGCTAGTCTGAACCCAATTAGAAATAGAACACGACATTTTATTAATTATATGAGATTTATATCACTTAGCCCACCTTACCATTGCTTCGATACTTGGAGCACTACACTAGCCACTACTTTCCTACAAACTTCACATCCTTGTCCTAGACATACCCACCTTCTATTCTGACCTCGATGTAACTTATAATTAAGCTCCCTTGTGCTATATTTTAGTCGCACAATATTCATCGCGAACGTTATTTCTTAATTCTAACTAATTCAACTTTGTACCCTTGTGCGTTTCAACCTTAATTGGAGACACAATATTGACCCATTTTGTGCAACTCAATTAATGATGATATTCTACCCTGAGCCCTCTATGTCCATGACTCTTGTGTCCCACCTAATTTTATCCCCATGTACTTCTAATTAATTCCAGAATACCTTGCGCATTAATTTTGACTAATCCAAATTCCATCTCTGTGCAATTTTCCAATTGTTGGGCGCTTTTATGCAAAAGTGCATTAAGGTGTCCACACCATTGGATATGACACTTGAAGAACCTATTTTTCGTTCATGTGAATTTTCTCCATGATTATCGGAATGTGCAACACGCAACATCGTCCCCTCATTTAAACCTAGTATTGCATTTTGAACAATGCAAATTATAGCCCTCCAAGCATCCCCATGACAACTGGAAAATCAGGAAGGTAAAGATGGAGGAAGGTACAGAATAGGCTGCAAACTCTATCTTATACCATCCTTGACTTTCTATCATGGCTTAGTTTTAATTTCGTGGACGAAATTTTTATAAGTTGGGTAGAATGTAAAACCCCTAAACCTAAAAACAGTATTTATCTTTTTAATTATTTATTTAATTTAATTATAGTAAATAGTGGCTAATTAGAGGAAATATATTTTTTATTAATTTTTATTTTAGGTGTTTGTGCATTTAGGGGATTTATGGAGTCATTATAAATTTTTCCTAATTTATTCCAAGGAGACCCTTTGGACAGTTGCTAGTTTAATGGTATACACAAATATAAATTTTAGAATTTTCTATGTATATATATATATATATATATATATATAGTTTATTCTAAAAAAGAAATTAGAAAAAAAGAAAGAAAAAGAAATAATAAAGAAAGAAAAAGAAAGAAAAAAAAGAAAAAAAAGAAAAAAAAAAATGGGTTTAGAATCCTTAATGGATCTAAACCCAAACCTTAACGAACCCAACCCTGTTTGATAATAAAAGAAAGAAATAAAGCAAGGTTTATACGAAACCCTCTCTTTGGTTTACAAACAAAAAGTACAATTAATCCTATACGAGGATGTCAAGTACAAAATTTAATCTGGGTAAATATTGCTATAGGAGTCTGATCTGCAGTCGATCACTTTGTCCCTTGGACCACACAATGATGAAGAAGTGTCATAGAGGAAGGAGAAGCTTCAAAAAGTTGTAAGAGGGAGTGGATGCTCGATGCCAAAGTCGTTGATCACTACTCTCTATCTGTGCTTTTCTCTCAAGAAATAAATTTCTGACTTTCGTTCTCTGAGTTTTCGATCACGATTCATCGACCTTTTTCCGACCTTTCGACCCTGGACCTCTGTCAATAGAGGTCTCTATTTATAGGGTTTGGTAACAGTAACCGTCCAGTCGGCGTAGAAGCCGAACAGTGGAGAGTGTGGCACCTTTTATGCGGCAGTTACAATAATTGTTTTCCACGTATAAATGATCCTCTGAATCTGCGTGTGACGCGTGTCCCATTATGAGATAATGCGTATAACTGCTGCGAAGATCACGGCATGCAAGCCACGTAGGTAGCTGTCCCTTGCGTAGAAAAGGTTGGCGTAGAAGCCAATAACTGTCACCATGGCGTAGAAGCCAAATAGTTGTCGAGTTGGCGTAGAAGCCAAGTAGGCATGGAAGCCCCGTAGGCGTAGGAGCCTGAAGTTGCACGGATAGGTAGCTGGCGTAAGAGATAGCTGACCCTTCTTTCTTGATTGAGGTCTTTGAGCTAATTTTTGACCAAATAGCCCTATTACGCACCAATACTAATATAGCCTGAGTTGGCGTATTCCGAGGAGATAGCATACGACGTACTCCTATAGTTGAAAATAGCCAGGTCGGCGTATTTCAAGGAGGTAGCGTACAGCGTGCTCCTATAGCTGAAAATAGCCTAATGGCGTAATATGTAGAGGTGATGATGTGGACGTATTAGCCGTAATTGTGGCTCACTCAGTCTTTGAAAATAGAACCAAAATCTCGTGCATTAAATGCAGAGATCTTCCCCATCACGCACATTAACTGCAGAGACGTGCCTCGAGCTCTGTACGAAGAGCAGCTTTTGACATGGCGGTTCATTTGTCTCTTGTTGAGCGTAAAAGCTCGCATTCGCTTGTATAAAACTAGGCGGCGTATTCCCTTGAATGCGTAAAAGCAATTTGTATCAAGGAAATGTCACTAAACGACGGTTTGGGTCTCTGTGCCGCACCATCATTATAGCCGTCGTCTGGGTAGTCGTGCGGTACTCTTTGTCAGGAGTCAGATATCAGGAGTCAAAGAGTCAGATTCACTGCATGATTTGACAGGTTCGTTCGAGGAATACGAAGAGTTCCTCGTACAACCTGCCACCATATTAAAAGTGAGCGGGTTTTACGCCAAAGTGGCGATGTAACAACCTTTTTACGCTGAGGCAGCCTGGAAACACTACATTACGCGGGTTGTTTTGGAGCTATGTTTTATGATGCACTAGCGATAAAGCTCTGTTTGTACTCCGAGGGCTCTGAAGTCACGTTTTACGCCACCCAGCACTGAAATACTGCGTATAACTCTGCAGCGTATTTTTCAGCTTCTACAGACCCGTCCTAAACAAAAACCAAAACCATTAAGAAACAAAAACAACAACAGCCGCAGTATCCCAGCCCCCTGCGTGTATTCACCTCTGCCGACCTCTTTCCCTAAATATATAAACCTCTTATATTTACAAAACCCCAAACCCTAACCCTAATCTTCTTCTTCCACCCCTCGACGCCGCCTCCAGCCCTGCCGCCCCAGCCAGAGTCTCCGGAGCGCCGCACGACCGCACAACCACGATGCCGCGCGCACGCCAGAATTTGATCAAACAGCATACCTGTGTTTATGTTCCAATTCCCGTGCCCTCGCTCGACCAAACTCGATCCCGTCTTTACCGGTATGATCCTCACCTATTCTCCTTCAATATATGTATGATAGTTGATCTCGAACAGTGCATAAACCTAGGTAAAAATTGATGCCAAGTCGAGGAAAAACCGCTACATTTTAATCTCAGAAAAATCTGTTGCAACTACCCATGTTCACGGATTCGTATCTTTCACCCCAGAGATCCGAATTTGGTTTTTCTTGTTGCTATGCGAAGACCACCTAACCTAATTTAGTTTATGTTATTTATATTAATTTATTAACTGTTGTATGTAGAATTAAATCAGGTAGAAAATCATAAAAATATACTTTTTCTAACTTCCCAAAACTTGTGATACGGAGCGCGCCCCGCCAAACGGGATCGCTCCGTCATGTACCAAGTGTACCAAAAGGTACGCGCAGTATAGCCAAACGCGTGAGATTTTGCAGAAACTGATTTGGACATGTGTGCGCGTCGAAATCAGCCCGTATCCGCAAAGTTTCCACATGTCGCAACTTTAGCAAAAGTCCTGCGCATTTAGTGCTCGCTCGTCAGAATGCGACAAAACTTGCACCACTGGACTCATGGTATTGCACTGGTCTTGTGACCCAAGTTTCACGCAATTCTGAGACAGTTGACTAAGTTGCCAATTGGCGGGCCCCACGGTTGATTTTTGGGCAAAATTGTGTTCGGCTCACCAGAATTCCCATTTGGACATACCGTTGAGTTAGTACTGACTTTTAGAGTTTGTTTGACCTATAATTTGTCCCATTTAGAGACCTTTATCCTTGGCACGCTTTTCGGTGCAAAGTGGCCCACATTTGGAGCCCGCTTTAACCCAAAATTACCGTTTTGTCCCTGTGTGCAAATTGGATGAAAGGGGAGTGTTTTCTAGCTATTTTGCTTATTCTGGGAACGTTGGTGATGTTTATTTCAGCATCCGGAGACGTTCATTCTGAGGCCGTAGTTTCTGACTCTTGGTGTTTGATATTTGGATATTACACTCTGCAGCTCTCTTGCTAGGCAAGTATACCTTGCCTTGTTGTACTGTTTAAATTCAGTTATATATTTAGTTGCATATTTATTATTTTAGATTATATAACTGTGCACGTCCGAGTGAGACTCGGGTGCAGTCAACGAATGCATTGACGTTAGGACTTGTGTCTGACCTAGAGTCTAGTAGACCCACCTAAAGTTATGGAGTTATTGGTATGACTCCCCAGGACTTGACACGTATCATTACACGTCACAGAGTGAGTTCATGTAGGGACGCGTGCCTCACACTCGACTGGCCATCGGTGTGAGCAACATGTGTAACGGTAATTAGCTTAGTTGTTTATTTCTTTAGAGACTTGCATTATAGTACGAGATATCCACGTCGTGTTCGCGACTTGTACATTTGCATTAGGTGGGAAGGACAACTAGTAGGCGTATGGGACACCCACCTCCTTTATTGCAGATACCGCACTCTTCGGAGTGATACGGACGTATATATTATTGCAGATACCACGTCCCTTAGAGTGCTGGGCGTTATATATATACATATACCTCATTCTTCAGAATGATGGACGTTACAGATACCACACTCTAGAGGATGTTGGACGTTATGCCTACGCCTACCCATACGAACTAAAGTTGTCCTCATATTGCATTCACTTAGATGGTTAGCGCACCCTTTTATTTATTCAGTATTTACTTTATGGCATGCTTCTATGTATCTTGTTACGTCCCTCTGAGGACCTGATCCCTTTCCAGGTGTAGATGTTTATGAGTATTCGCATGAGCGCAGATCCGGACTGATTATTTATATTCTGAGGAGGTCTTCTCTTCGAGTCTCAGTAGCTGGTAGCTGTTGTACTTACATTGTATTTGTCTTGCTTATTCTTTATTCTAGTTCGGTAGTGGATTTGTTTCCATCCGACTGTCATTGAGATACTTCATATTGAGATCTAGTTCATAGATATTGGTTAATTATTTATATATGATTCTGTGGATGATATTTAGATTGTACCTTGTGACTTGTGATATATTTATACCACTTGTGGATTGATATTCATAATACAGCGTACGTATGCGTTATGGTTTCCATATATTGGAGTTGCCATATACATACGGCTGGCATGCTTACGTGTCCTGGTCCTTCGTATTTTGGGACTGGGGCGTGACACCTAACATCTTCCTGCAAACTTCCCAGATGTGGCCGGGCTTCTTGCAGAAGTGGCAAGAAGCGTGTTGTAACTGTCTCTGCTGCTACGGTGCCTGGTGAAACGACGCCCAAGCTGGAGTCTGGTGCTACTGAAGCTGTTGAAAAGGCATGGACTGGAAATAAGGATGCTTGGCAGATATTGTACTGTTGTTTTCCCCAGAAAAGAATCGCAATCTCTCATGGGCTTCAAACCCAACTCTCGCTCAACCTTGCGTGCCTCCGCAAGTATCTCCGAGTAGGTCTCATAAAAAAGACGGAATGAGGATCTTCACTTCCCACTTTAAACCCTCACAAATTTGGATAGCTCGAACCTCCGCCTCTCTCACCAAATACTCCACAAATTGGCTCAGCCTGCCGAACTCTGCGACGTATTCCTCCACAGACATGCTCCCCTGAATGAGGCTCTCAAATTGTCTCCCCAAGTCTAACCTGTCTGCCCGAGCAAAGAACTTCTTCTTAAAGAGTGTCACGCCCTAGTCCCAAAATACCGCGGGACTGGACGCGTGGCAATGACCAGCAGCACACACCAATGGGCAAACCCAATTTAATAAACCCATTAGGGTGTACTTAAGCTGTAACAACAATAAATAGGTCCAATGATACAAGTCACAGTCTATTCTAATCTCATCCACAGAAGATAATCACAGTTCAATTGCCAGAATAAATCAAAATAAATATAATCTAACATGTCTCAATAAAAGTATTTCGGGGAACAACCCGAGAATAAGTCTAATACATCAATGCAATAGACAGGAAATAAAGTAACTAGAAACAAAAATAACTAAGTATATAAAGCCAATACTTGGGAGAAGTCCTCTAGCACGATCTCGTCCTCGGGTTCTGGTACTGCTCCAATGTATGCTCCTGTCCGGTATACCTCGGGATAGATCTCCTCGGCTATACCTGGGGACACAATCCGGATCCAGGTCCTCAGGGGACATAGCAAGGTACAAGAATAACTCAAGCCAAAATAAATGTAGTGCAATAATAAATGAAATAAGAGGGTAAACTATGTAACCAGCTATGTGATATGCAAGTGAGAGCATTAATCATACTCAGGCTGAGACTATTATAGGCTCTGTGTCGGGAAAATCCAAAGCAGCATTTTTCTCGAAGGGCCAGTACATGTGCCAAAGCTCTGCGTCAGAGTCTAAGGCACCTCCAGATAACTATATATATATAATATAATCAGCCTTTTGTATGGTAAGTCTCTCCCCACCCACTGTAATCACACGTCTCATGTTCACGATGTCTCATGTCTATGTCACGCAAGATCATGACCTCTAACTGATGCAGCGAGTCATAAGGATAGCTAAGCATATATAATATGTCACAAGTCCTGTAGCCTATACAGAATCACCATGAATAACTCAGAAGATTCTGTCACATGAATAGTGTCAAGTGTCCTGAAGTATGACGTACTTGATAATGCAAGCATGAAGATATATATAGTGTCGCGATATCAATCTCTAGTGACGTTACACGACTCCGCATACGGCGTCGACACCCGAGTATTATTCAGACGTTAAGCGACATCTCACGGTCCTGGGTTAACTATGTACATCACAGAAGTGTGTATATATATATATATATATATATATATATATATATATATATATATATATATATATATATATATATATACTCAAGCAATAATGTCAGATAACTACTGTAAGTTTGGCAAGGTACACTTGCCTGGTGTTCGGTTTCCAACTGCGGCTCTGGTATTAGTGAAATCTTCAGGAATATCTTCGGATGCTGAAACAAACATTACCATCATGCTCAGAAGATATCAAATGGCTAGAATTGCATGTCCTTGAGTCCAATTTGGACACAGGGGCAAAAGTGATAGTTTCTGGTCAAAGCGGGATCCACATGCGGCCTGCTTCGCATCGAAAAATGTGTCAGAGACAATGTTCTCCAAATTCGTCAAACTTAGTATCAATAAGTCCAGAACGATGATACGAACCCAACAGAATTTTCAGAATTGGATTCTGATGAGCTGATCACAAAATCGCCCGTCAAGTGGAGCCGTGGGGCCCACGATATGCAATTTTGTCAACGTTCTCAGAATCGAACCAAACTTGGGTCACAGGACCAGCGTATTGCTACGAGTCTGATGGCGCAAGTTTCGTTTCGATATGATGTGTGTATACAAAGTTACAATACGTTCCAGAATAGGGTCGATACGGGGCGTTGTCGACGGATACGCGTTGATTCCGGTGTGCACGCACATCCAAATCAACTTTCGTGAAATCCCACACATCCGTATTAACGGTGCGCACCTTTCAGTGAAGCCGCATACGACCAAGTCGTCCCGTTTAGCGGGGCGCACTTAGTTCCGGGGAAAAATAGGGTGTTAATTTTCCTGATTTTGGGTCACAGTTTGCGATCGCCACAGGATGCGACACACCGAGCGAGTTGCATGGGTATCGAGAGGGTCACTCAGGTTTTGCGTCACAGCAGACGGAACGGGAAACGGGACAGCGAGGAGAGAGAAATGGCTACCTGAACAAGGCTCCGAAAATGGCTGAAAACACGATTCTTAAGGCGGCTAGGTTTCCGGTGGGGGCACTGCCGTAGGCGGAGCTCGGCGGCTAGGGTTGCGGGGAGGCGTCGCCGAAGGCGACGGAGCTCTCGGGAGGCAAGGCGGAGCTCTGGGGAGGCTGAGGCGGCTGGGATGCTGGCGGAGGAGACGGTGGCCGGTAGAGAGAGGGTGGCGGAGAGTGGGGATGATGGCAGTGAGGCGGTGGCGGAAGTGGCTTGGTGGCGGGGAGAGCTAGAGTAGGCTTAAATAGGGCGTGGAGAGGGAGAGGGAGCCGGGGGCGTGGCCGAGAGAGGCAGAGCGGGGAGGGGATCGTGGGGCCGGTTGTCGCGGGCGGAGGCAGGTCGTGGCCGCGGGGCTGGGCGGGGCGCCGGAAAACGCGGGGGAGAGAGGGGTTCGTGCGGGTGAGGGTGAGCGGGTCGGGTCGGGTTGGGTAAGACCCGACCCATTAGGGTTAGGGTTGGGTTTAGTTGGTCCGGTTCGGTTGGACCGGGTTCAGTCCGGTTCAACCCGGTTTGAGCCTGTTTTAACCCAGTTTGTTTTGGTTTTATTAAAATTATAGTTTTAGGTCTTTAAAAATGGTTCTGGGGTCAAATAAATTTCAGAAAATTTATCCTATGTCTAATATTCTATTTTACACCCAAAAATATTATTTTTATAATATTTTAATATTTATTAAAAACATTTAAATTTATTTAATTCTAAAATACCTTGATTTTAATTAGTTAAAAATCACAGAAAAATTTTAGAAAAATTGCGAAAATTCATTTTAAAAATCCTGAAAAATCAGGGGCCTTACAAAGAGGTCCTTGAATACCTCCCAATACTGTCCTGCATCGGCAAGAATTGGATCAATCCTGAACCAAGTGCAGGATACGTCAAACAGTTGAAGTCCTACCGCCTCAACCTTCAGATCCTCAGAAAGACGGGACACCCTCATGAGATGCTCAATGTCCTCGAGCCAATCATCAGCAAAGACGATGCCCTCTATCCCCTTGAAGACCCTAGGCTCCAGTTTCTTGAAGTCCTGAATATTGCCTGGCCGAAGCTGAGCAACCTGAGGAGCAACCTGCTGCTAGACTGGAACTCCTCTCTCTACTACAGCACAAGCAAGCTGATAAGCACTCTCGATGCCCTGCCATAAGACGTTAGTCTACCTCTGGTGTGCCTCAGACTGAGACCTCTGCGTCTCCAATATCTCATAAAATAGTGTAAACATTTGTGTCGTATCTGTCGGCATGGAAGGTGGAGGTGGAAGTCCCTCAAATACAGCCGGAACAGTCCTCTGAGTAGAAGGTGGTCCCCCGAACACAGCTGACACTCCAATTACTAGAGAAGGGACTGGTGCAGGCCCTCGGAAAGTCACAGAACTCTCATAAGCTGCTCTCGCCTGCTGTGATCTATTCTTAGGCGGCATCCTGAGACAAAGCGAAAGGAAAGAATCAATATGGCACATGATGTAAGACATTCAAGAAAGGACAGTTAAAGATCAAATATTAAAATCAAGGAAGACAGTTGAATTGAATTAAAAGATTTTTTCCTAGATGTGATTGAGTATTCTCAGCCTATAGCCTATATCCTATATCCTGAAACAGGCTCGTAATAGCACTCAATTCAAAGTACCACTAAGAATCACACTAATTGCGACCTCGAAGACCTGTATGGCCCACCACTAAAAATGTGTCACGATCCGCACTCGGTGTAGGAATGCAAGTCGGGAACGTTGTTTGGGTAATCTATCTAACAATATAATAAGCCACCAATAATATTAATATACTCAATCACAGATCTAAGATGGAGAATAGAACGAATATGATAAAAGAATAGAATAGTCATAATACAACTCATGAGTCAAATAATAACATCAATGAGTCAGAGAAAATACTAAACAGTATGCTGGAGACAAATCCAGTAAAAAGAAGCTAAACATCTAAGCTATGAGTCCCGGGTCGTCTGTCTCAGTCGGGATGAGTCCCTCTTGAGACAGGGTCTCTGGCTCTAAGCCCACAATATCCTGAGGCCCGTAATGAGTAGCATACCACTCCTCAGTGTTATATGGGAAAAATATATCCAATCAGGAAAGAAGCAGAGTATATCTCTAACAGTAGTTCTAATCAATGATATAAACTATGTAGCAGTAAGTAGATGTGAATATACAAGATGCAACAATAGATACAAGAGATATACAATAAAAAAATACTGGAAATAAATACAAGAATGAACAATATGGCAATGAACAAGAATACTAATGACTAAGTGAGTGAGTACTGGCTTTAACATGTGATCGGCTTGGGAACTTGCACATGGAACTTGCACAAGGATAAGGGCCTGGCTAGTCATACATGTGGTGTATGACCAACACTCACAAGGAATAAGATATGCACAAGAAGGGTATGATCACATATCTATACTAAAATACTCCCCACCCACGACTGGTAAAGTGGATCCAACCATGGTACGCTATGGCACAGATTCTCTAGGAAGGTAGCAAGTCTCCCCAAGAATCAGTGTTTGTACATGTACAAGAAGAACAAGAAAAGAAGGCTTACACAAGATACACCATATATATCAAGGAATAACATCTCATGACGAGATCCGGATATACCAATCAGTGTAACCATCGTGTCAAGAAAACAAGGATATCTACACTAGATACAAGAGATATAGAGGATATCATAAATAAAAAACTATCAGAGAATGTACTCGCATGAAACTTGGTGCACAGTATCATAGATGTCCGGTACGGTGCCTCGAAGACCTAGATAGGGAATATAACATTAATACAAGATTTCAGAATGAAAATAAGTTAAACTAGTCAACATCTAGGTCAAAGAGCTATTTCTAAGTCAAAACAGTAAAACTAGGTCAACTCTAAGTCAAACCGGTCAAACTTGGTCAAACTACCTATTTTTAGGTTGCATGAGTCTATCTTTAGGATATTGGGTTCATACACTAAGAATCTAGGCCACACTAGCTAACTAGGATACTAGAAGATGCCGTATCGCAAGATAGGCAAACAAGTAGGTATGAAATAATCATAATGCATACACAAGCAATAATATATACTAATCCTAATTACTATTGCTAAGTGGATACTTTAGCTTTGAACCAACACGGTATCATACCACTAAACCCCCATTCTTGATACTCAACCCAAATACCTTGAGTATCGACCAAAACCTTGACATTTACCTTGGTATCTCAAGGTAGTGTTAATTCCTAATATATATTAACTACCCAATTCCTAACTATATACTAATAAGAATACTAATACAACATTACATACCATATACTAACTACCAACTACTAGACTAATCACTAACTAATAATACATATATACACACATCTACATATCACTACTAGAGATACCTATACATACTTAACACTAATTGTATCCCTAGTATGTATATCTAACTACTAATTAACAACAAGTACATTTGTAACTACCGACTACTAACTTAATTAGATAACTAACTAACTAGTTAACTAAACTACTAAATAACTAGCTAATTTCTGAAACTAATTAACTATCAAATAACTAACTACCTCCAACCTCACCTGCTCTAAAACTCTGCTGCTCAAGGCTACTGTTGCTGCTGGTGTAGATGTTGCTGCTTCCCAGGCTTATTGTTGTTGTTTGTTGTTGTTGTTGCTATTGTTGTTGTTGTTTGTTGTTGTTGCTGCTTCTGTTTGCTGTTGTTGTTTCGGTTGCTGTTTGCTGTTGCTGTTTCTGTTTGTTGTTGCTATTTTTTTGCCCGAGCCCCCCCCCCCCACCCCCTTATCACACACATAACTTCATATATCTATATACATATACACATGACTATATACATATACCCTCATCTATACTATATATATATATATATATATATATATATATATATATATATATATATATATATATATATATATATATATATATATATATATATATATATATATATACACACACACACATATGGACTTATATATATAGTATTCCTTACATATATACATATAGGTATATCAACCCATACACCTATAGATCTACATAACATCTAGCTACATATACTTATGTATACAATATACTATAGATACATACATATATACATATATGTCATACATAATATATCGTACTAACATATATACATAAGTCACAGTGAATTAAAGAGCAATAAAATAAATTTGCAGAGTGCATCGCACCCGTATCACACTAGATCTATGATACGCTTGTGATACGAGTCCACCACACAACCAAATGTACCCCGAAGGACATGAGCAAGTCTAGAATACTATATATGAATAATATAAAGAGTCAATTATACAACTACGTGTCCGTGTCAAAATATCACATGCTCAAAGTCCCGTGTCGGAGAAAAAATTCCCAAATCAACACATATCACCAAATTATTGGGATACGGCCTACACGTATCCAATTATGGATACAACATGAGCCACAAACAATCAAACACATGTTAATTTGATCTAATTGACCAATTGACAAATATAATTCTCCCAAAATTGACATAAAACACACCATAACTTCCTCCATATGCCTCCTATGAACCTAATTCTAATTCCTATGGGTAGCCTCATCATATGAGGTGGTTCCTAATGATTAAAACACATATTTAAAATCTAATTAAAGGGAAAAAAACTGAATATATCTATTGGGAGATGGATTCCTAATGCAACCTCCAAATTTGGTAAAATTGGCCTTCAACTTGTAGATCCTTGCTCCTCTTTGTAGATCATTGCTTTCTCCTTCTAGATCCTTGATCTACTAATCTCCAATGGTGATTTGGAAAGGAATTGGGATAAAATTTGGTAGGAATTTGATGTGGGAATGAAGAAATTTGGTTGAGAGAAATTCTAGATCTATATTTGAAATAAAAAGAAGAGAGAGAAATTTCTCCCACTTTTTTTAATAGGCCGGCCACCTTAGCCCCTCCCCAAGTCACTATAAAATATCCAATATACCCCTTGGGTCTCTCATGAAGAAATAATTAAGGAGGGAAGGTTCTAGTCTAATAGTTTTAATTTAATTAATTATCCTCCTAATGAATGGGCTTCTAATTGGGCTCAATTCTAACTAATTGTAAATGTTGGTCCATAGATCTAATCTAAACTAGTTAGGTCCACTAACACAAGTCCAAAACAATAAACTAACATCTAAAAATAATTAAATAATATAATAAATAATTATACAATATGCATAATATTTATTAATTATGAAATAACCAAAATATCATTTCCTAGAAAATGTGGTAGTGACATCAAGATAGGGGAAAAATATCGATACCCTTTCTGATCCTTAGGATACCCAAAAGAAATATATTAGATAGCCTTAGGATCTATTAGAAAGAGTTGGTCGGGTATCCCTAACATAGCACAAACAACCAAAGATTCGGAGAGGTAGAGGAAAACGGCTTCGTTTGGGATATAACCGAGAGAAAGGAGTATCACCACTGAGGACAGACGACGACATATGATTAATGAGATAGCAAGCCATAAGAACAACATCCGACCAAAATCTTCTTAGAGTACGTGCTTGGAACATAAGAGCACATGTTATTTCTATGAGATGACAATTTTTGCTTTCAGCCACACCATTATTGTCATGCCCCAGTCCCAAAATACGTAGGACTAGGACACGTAAGCATGCCAGCCGTATGAATATGGCACTCCAATATATGGAAATCATAACACACGTACGCTGTAATATGGATAACAATTTACCAGTAGTATAAACCATCATAAATCACAGGGTATAATCTAATCTCATCCACAGAAAATCAAATATAATGAATAACCAATATCTATAACCAGATCCCAAAATGAAGTATCTAAAGATGTTAGTCGGATGGAAACAAATCCACTGCCGAACTAGAATAAAGAATAAACAAGGCAAATATAATATAAGTACAACCTCTAACAATCATGAGGCTCAAAGATAAGACCTCTCGCAATATAAGTAGCCAGTCCGGATCTGCGCTCCTGCAAATACTCATGAACAATACACCTGGAAAAGGATCAGGTCCTCAGAGGGACATAACAAGATACATAGAAGTATGCCATATAGTAAATACTGAATAAATAAAAGGGTGCTCTAACCATCTAAGTGAAATGCAACTTTGAGGACAACTTTGAGTGTATGGGAAAGTGTAGGCTAGACATATGCTGACGTAATTCACCAATCGTGACAACTGGCTAGTATATGCCACATATGCCCCCATAGGAGGGCGCTCAGTAATAATGTCCATCTTCGAAGAGCATGGCATCTGTATAATATAACGTCCATATCACCCCGAAGAGTGTGGCATCAGTATAGTATATATCGTCCATATCGCTCCAAAGAACGTGGCATCAGTGTAGTATATATCGTCCATATCACTCCGTCGAGTGTGGCATCAGTGTAAAGGAAGTGGGGTATCTCATACGCCTACTAGTTGTCCTCCCCGCCCAATGATCTAGGTATGCCGTATCCACAACACGCCTCAGCTACTACGCCGCGGCGTCGTAACTCTGGCTCATAGTCTATCGTTAGAACAGTAGTCCAACCTTATAACCAAACAAGGACCAGGATTGGACCCTCGTACCACGATAGTCTATGCTCCGCTTACTAATAACTGCTAAGTCTTCTAACATGCATCCCTATTAGCAGTTATACCCTATCCGTCGTACGCCTACACGTACAGGTGGCCAACTACATACGCAAGTCCGTGCCCTACATGAGACTCACAACACGTGTAAGAAATGTGTCAAGGCCTGGGGAGTCATACCAATAACTCTATAACTTTAGGTGGGTCCACTAGACTCTAGGTCAGACACAAGTCCTAACGTCAATGCCTCCGTTGACTGCACCCGAGTCTCTCTCGGACGCGCACAGTTATATAATCTAAAATAATAAACATACAACTAATATATATAACTGAATTTAAACAGTACAATAAGGCAAGGTATACTTGTCTGGCAAGAGAGCTGTAGAGTATAATATCCAGATGTCAAATACCAAGAGTCAGAAACTACGGCCTCAGAATGAACGTCTCTGGACGCTGAAATAAATATTATCAACGTTCCCAGAATAAGCAAAATAGCTAGAAAATACTCCCCTTTCGTCTAATTTGGACACAGGGGCAAAACGGTAATTTTGAGTCAAAGCGGGCTCCACATATGGGCCACTTTACACCGAAAAGCGTGCCAAAGGTAAAGATCTTTAAATGGGACAAATTATAGGTCAAACAAACTCTAAATGTTGGTACGAACTCAACGGTATGTCCAAATGTGGATTCCGGTGAGCCGAACATAATTTTGCCCAAAAAGTCAACCGTAGGGCCCGCCAATTGGCGACTTGGTCAACTGTCTCAGAATTGCGTGAAACTTGGGTCACAGGACCAGCGCAATACCACGAGTCCAATGGTGCAAGTTTTGTCGTAATCTGACGAGCGTGAACAAAATGCGCATGGCTTTTACAAAAGTTGCGACATGGGGATTGTCCGCAGATACGGGCTGATTCCGACGCGCACACGCGTCCAAATCAGTTTTCGTGAACTCTCATACATCCGGGTAGCTGCGTGCACCTTTTGGTACAGTTGGTACACGACGGGATGATCCCATTTGGCGGGGCGGTCCCGTTTGCCGGGGCACGATCCGTTTCGCATTTTTTGGAAATCTGGAAAAAGTGAGTTTTCGAGGTTTTCCAACGAATTAAATTCCACATACAGCCATTAATAGAATAATAAAAATAACAGAAAATAAACTAGGTCAAGTGTTCTTCGTATATCAACAAGAAAAACCCGATTCGGATCTCTGTGGTGGGAGATACGAATCCGATAACAGGGGTGGTTGTAACAGAATTTTCTGAGATTTAAATGTCGTAGTTTTTTATCGACTTAGCGTCGATTTTTACCTAGGTTTACGTGCGGTTCGAGATAAACTAATGTACAATATTGAAAGGGGGATAGGTGAGGATCATACCGGAGAAGACGGGGTCGAGTTTGGTCGAGCGGTGGCGTGGGAAACAGAGCCTGAACAGGGCTTCGCTGCAGTTTAATTTTGCTGCGTGCGGGGTGCGCGGTTGTTCGCAGTCGGCCGGGGATGGCCGGCGGTGGCGGTTGGGGGCGGTGGCTTGGCGATGTCGGGGTCTGGATCGAGAGGGGAAGGAGATAGGAAAGAAATTAGGGTTAGGGTTTTGCTCGTCGTTATATATATAGAGAAGAGAGGGAGAGATCGTGAGAGGGTCGGGGGGGTCGGGTACATGTTGCTGCCGCTGCTGCTTTATATGCTTGGGCGGGTGGGATTTGGTATAGGGTTTGGGTAGTTAGAGCTAGCGGGTAGGTGGGAAGTGGGTTGCGGGTAGGGATCCAATAGGGATTTTAATAGTTTTTCTTTCTTTTTCTTATTCTTTTTCTCTCTTTTCCCTTTTTCATTTATTTCTATTTCTTTTATATATATATACATAAATACATACACATAGAAAAATCTAGAATTTGTATTAACGCATACCATTAAGCTAGCAACTGCCTAAAGGATCTCCTACATAAAATAAATTAGAAAAATTTCCTAATGGTTCCATAAATTCTCTAAGTTAATAAACACCTAAAATAAAAATTGAATAAAATCTAGTTCCCCTAATTTGCTCATAATTACTATAATTAAATTAATAATTAAAAAAATACAGATTTTAAAATTAGGGATTTTACATTCTACCCAACTTATAGAAATTTCGTCCTTGAAATTAAACTAAGCCACGATAGAAAGTCAAGCATGGTAAAAGATTTGCATTGTTTAAAATGCAAGGCTAGGTTTAAATGAGGGGGCGATGTTGTGCGACCAAAATATAGCACAAAGGAGCTTAATTATAAGTTACACAAAGATTAGGATAGAAGGCGGGCATGTCTAGGACAAGGGTGTGAAAATTTGTAGAAGGGCAATGGCTAGTTTAGTGCTCCAATTATCGAAGCAATTGTAAGGTGCGCTAAGTGGTACAAATATTGGAATAAAAATATCGTGTTCTATTTCTAATTGGATTCGAGCTCGCCTCAGTCTCACTATCTAAGCCAAGTAGGTCTAGTTTTGGGTGAGGGAGTTTACAATCTGCCCAACTTAAAACAATCTCGTCCTCAAAATTAAAATAAGGCATAATTTGTTAATCCTTCATGTACATAAGGCAAGTCAATTGACAATCTCTTTGCGATAATTAAAATCATAATCATATCCATCGCAATCACTCCAATGTTAAGATAATCACTGTCCCAATCAAAATTCAACCTATTGTAATCTCGTCACTTTTTTAAATTATCAATATCCAAATTTAAATTAAATCCCTATAACATCTTCAAGAATTTAATACGCATATAAATTTTACATCACGATCTTCAACTATCATAATCTCCTCTAGAAAATAATTCTAGTCCAATATTATTCCTATTTTCACTTATAAATTTTGTATTCTTCAAATTTTTAAATTCAATTCACATCCTCAATATTTCAAATACGTAATCCAACAATCGAATTTTTAACTCTTAATTCAAATCATCAAATTGTTAAAAATTTTAAATTTAATCCACCATTATTCAAGTCTGAAATTCTATATTTATCCTCAAAATTTAAATTGATTATTCAACATTCAAACTTTTAAATCATGTGCTCAAAGTATAAATATTTGGTCCTCACTATCAAAATTTCAAAATTTATTAAATACTCATCCTCTAACTCCTTCTTCTAAAATTCTCCACATTTAAAATGACTTAATCTCTCAATCTAATCCTACTTGATCACAATCTAAAAGAATTCTCCTCAATTTTAATAATGCAATTTCTACCCAAGTTAGAATTTACTCATCTATCATATAAGGCTATATACTTAAGAAAAATGCTATTCGATATTCAAAAGTTTGAACACCAAAATTTTACCTATGATATGTCCTTAATTACCGAAAATCATCATCTAATAATGTGGTTGGCCTATAGGGTATATCTAGTACTATCTGTATATCAAACTTATACTAAGCACTAGGTTTCGTCTTTCCGAAATAAGGGAGGACGGAAAACAATAATAAGGAGTTCAAGGGGGAGGTAATAGAATACAAGTATGGGGATCAAGGCATTTAGGAAATTCAAAAGGAATTGTCAAGGCGGTTGTGGATTAAAATTATATTTTGGTAATTTCTATTCACATGCTCGTATTAGCACAATTATGTAACCGATACGATACGCTCAGACATGTCTAGAGGGAAAGTACACTCGTCTATTAATCACTATATATCTCAATCCACGTAAAGTAGTTATGCGAAGGGCGAACCAAGCGCACTAAGGTTAGCTAGACCTTAATACAATGATTCTAAAATGTATTAATGTATGCATGTACTAATACATATATCATGAACAAGCTCGATAAAAGGATAAGCTTGCAAAACTAGGCTATAAAATACCAGCATAAGTCAAGGTAGTATATGAAATATACATGCGCTAGATCGTGATGAAAGAAGTCACAAAATATTTCAAGTTCACAAAAGAAATAAGACTCCACCATCTCTACAGTTGTCATACAAACTCCTTGTCTAAGTCGCTAATCGACCAAATAGTGGTATGAACCTCTAAGTTCTACAGTCTGAATAAACACTATCGTCTTATGCTAGCATACAATTAATGTCATTCAGTTACACTTCAATAATAGGTCAAAAGACTATGTGATACTAGGTTGTGAGGTATACTACCCAACTTATAACAATAAACTAATATTGTAATCGTCTTAAGGATACCGTAGAAACTCTTGTTAAGGCCTACGAGAAGGGGTCTTGGTACTTATTAGGGTATCCTCTTATATTACATAGGTCATGGTCGTCTTAAGTCTTAGTCATAGCGCTTATAGAGCAAGTGTCAATAGTAAGAATAGAAAGTTACTGGCCTTCAAGGGGAAAGGGGATATAACTCGTATCGAGGTGGGGGTACATGCTACGCAATTTAAAACTAAGGGATAATCACCAGGTCACAATCTACAAGAATAACTTAAACCATCAAGTTCTAACTACTAAGCACACAATTTCAAAATTTAACATTAACAACTATAATCCTAGCAACTATATGTCCTTAACACAAAATAAAATCACCTGGCCTACAATTAAAAGTGTCAGATGGCACGAGTTGAAAGATGAAGAGAAGAAAACGTAATTAGTCATCGCACAATAGCGAGCGCTAAGGATTCAGAGGAACAAGTCATAAAGATAGAAAGACTCTAGAAAATATCATGATTTCCTAAGGAAAGGTGGTATGCTAATATCTGTATTCGAGGTTTGATCGAGGAAAATGTTATATTCATTTCTCTTGGCTTCCTAATATGTTGTCTACTAATAATAAGACAATGATCTAAGTTTATAGTTCTCCAATACTATCTAACTATGAAGGTTAGGTTCAGTCCTAATATTCAACCTTAGATTTCTATTGCTTCCTCAATACTAGGGTCAAACAATATGGTCAAAATTCTAACTAATCGTAGTAGTGTTTATACTACTCTCAAGTCTTCATAAATACATCAAGGGGTAATGGTAAACCAATCTATAGATAAAAAATTCTAGGGTTCACTAGATATTCTGAACTTAGTGAGGTGTCAATGTTCTAGTCGTATTCTTAGTAGGAAGGTTACCCTACTTATCATCTAGCAACAGGGACTTTTATATTCTAGGAGGGGCTATACTCAAAGAATTATCAAGGAAGTATAGGAATCAAGCAGGATGCAATTATTCAGATAGAACAGATTAGAAAAAATACAAGTCATAGTCAATTGTGGATGAGATCCTATACTCTAATCCTATCTATAGGCTTGCTTGGTACAGTAACGTAACCGAGACAATATGATCTCAACCTGTATGGGCCACCACTAAAAATATGTCACGCCCCAGTCCCAAAATACGTAGGTCTAGGACACGTAAGCATGCCATTCGTATGAATATAGCACTCTAATATATGGAAACCATAACACACGTACGCTGTAATATGAATAACAATTCACCAGTGGTATAAACCATCATAAATCACAGGGTATAATCTAATCTCATCCACAGAAAATCAAATATAATGAATAACCAATATCTATAATCAGATCCCAAAATGAAGTACCTAAAGATGTCAGTCGGATGGAAACAAATCCACTGTCGAACTAGAATAAAGAATTAACAAGACAAATACAATATAAGTACAACCTCTAACAATCATGAGGCTCAAAGATAAGACCTCTCGTAATATAAGTAGCCAGTCCGGATCTGCGCTCCTGCAAATACTCATGAACAATACACCTAGAAAAGGACCAGGTCCTCAGAGGGACATAACAAGATACATAGAAGCATGCCATATAGTAAATACTGAATAAATAAAAGGGTGCGCTAACCATCTAAGTGAAATGCAATTTTGAGGACAACTTTGAGTGTATGGGAAAGTGTAGGCTAGACATATGCTGACGTAATTTACCAATTGTGATAACTGGCTAGTATATGCCACATATGCCCCCAAAGGAGGGCGCTCAGTAATAACGTCCATCTCCGAAGAGCATGGCATCTGTATAATATAACGTCCATATCACCCCGAAGAGTGTGGCATCAGTATAGTATATATCGTCCATATCGCTCCGAAGAACGTGGCATCAGTGTAGTATATATCGCCCATATCACTCCGTCGAGTGTGGCATCAGTGTAAAGAAAGTGGGGTGTCCCATAAACCTACTAGTTGTCCTCTCCGCCCAATGATCTAGGCATGTCGTATCCACAATACGCCTCAGCTACTACACCGCGACGTCGTAACTCTGGCTCATAGTCTATCGTTAGAACAGTAGTCCAACCTTACAACCAAACAAAGACCAGGATTGGACCCTCGTACCATGATAGTCTATGCTCCGCTTACTAATAACTGCTAAGTCTTCTAACATGCATCTCTATTAGCAGTTATACCCTATTCGTCGTACGCCTACACGTACAGGTGGCCAACCACATACGCAAGTCCGTGTCCAACATGAGACTCACAACACGTGTAAAAAAAGTGTCAAGTCCTGGGGAGTCATACCAATAACTCCACAACTTTAGGTGGGTCTACTAGACTCTAGGTCAGACACAAGTCCTAACGTCAACGCCTCCGTTGACTGCACCCGAGTCTCTCTCGGACGCGCACAGTTATATAACCTAAAATAATAAACATACAACTAATATATATAACTGAATTCAAACAATACAACAAGGCAAGGTATACTTGCCTGGCAAGAGAGCTGCAGAGTATAATGTCCAGATGTCAAACACCAAGAGTCAGAAACTACGACCTCAGAATAAACGTCTCCGGATGCTGAAATAAACATCACCAACGTTCCCAGAATAAGCAAAATAGCTAGAAAATACTTCCCTTTCGTCCAATTTGGACATAGGAGCAAAACGGTAATTTTGGGTCAAAATGGGCTTCACATGTGGGCTACTTTGCACCGAAAAGCGTACCAACGGTAAAGGTCTCTAAATGGGACAAATTATAGGTCAAACAAACTCTAAATGTCGGTGCGAACTCAAGGGTATGTCCAAATATGGATTCCGGTGAGTCGAACACAATTTTGCCCAAAAAGTCAACTGTGGGGCCCGCCAATTGGCGACTTGGTCAACTGTCTCAGAATCGCATGAAACTTGGGTCACAGGACCAGCGCGATACCACGAGTCCAATGGTACAAGTTTTATCGCAATCTGACGAGCATGCACAAAATGCGCAGAGCTTTCACAAAAGTTGCGACACGGGGATTGTCCTCGGATACGGGCTGATTTCGACGCGCACACGCGTCCAAATTAGTTTCCACGAACTCTCACATGTCCGGGTAGCTGCGCGCACCTTTTGGTATACTTGATACACGACGGAATGGTCCCGTTTGGCGGGGGGTGCTCCATTTCGCAATTTTTAGAAATCTGAAAAAGTAGATTTTCTGGGTTTTCCAACGAATTAAATTCCACATACAGTAGTTAATAGAATAATGTAAATGACAGAAAATAAACTAGGTCAAGTGATCTTCGCATATCAACAAAAAAAATCGGATTCAGATCTCTGTGGTGGGAGATACAAATCCGAGAACAGGGGTGGTTACAACAGAATTTTCTGAGATTTAAATGTCGTGGTTTTTCATCGACTTGGCGTCGATTTTTATCTAGGTTTGTGCGTGGTTCGAGATAAACTAATATACAATATTGGAAGGAGGATAGGTGAGGATCATACCGAAGAAGACGGGGTCGAGTTTGGATTAGCGGTGGCGCGAAAAACAGAGCCTGAATAGGGCTTCGCTGCAGTTTAATTTTGCTGTGCGCGGGGTGCGCGTTATTCGCGGTCGGTCGGGGATGACCGGCGGTGGCGGTTGGGTGCGGTGGCTCGGCGGTGTCAGGGTCTGGATCGAGAGGGGAAGGATATGGGAAAGAAATTAGGGTTAGGGTTTTGCTTGTCGTTATATATATAGAGAAGAGAGAGAGAGATCGTGAGAGGGTCGGTAGGGTCGGGTACATGTTGCTGTCGTTGCTGCTTTATATGCTTGGGCGGGTGGGATTTGGTATAGGGTTTGGGTAGTTACAGCTAGCGGGTAGGTGGGAAGTGGGTCGCGGGTAGGGATCCAATAGGGATTTTAATAGTTTTTCTTTCTTTCTTTTCTTATTTCTTTTTCTCTCTTTTTCCTTTTTCATTTCTTTCTCTTTCTATTTCTTATATATATATATATATATATATATATAGAGAGAGAGAGAGAGAGAGAGAGAGAGAAATCTAGAATTTGTATTAACGCATACCATTAAGCTAGCAACTGTCCAAAGGGTCTCCTACATGAAATAAATTAGGAAAAATTTCTAATGGTTCCATAAATCCCCTAAGTTCACAAACACCTAAAATAAAAATTGAATAAAATCTAGTTCCCCTAATTTGCTCATAATTACTACAATTAAATTAATAATTAAAAAAATACGAATTTTAGAATTAGGCGTTTTACAATTATGTTATGGTGTGTAAGAACATGAAGTTTGGTAGATGATATCATTCTGAGACAAATGGGACACAAACTCACGAGACATATACTCACGACCCCATTGTCACTTCGAACATATTTAATCGGAACACAAAATTGTGTTCTGATTTTCGCATAAAAATTGTACCAAATGTTAAATAATTTGAAGCAATTTTTCATGAGATAAATATAAGTTACACGTGAGTAGTCATCAATAAAAGTAATAAAGTACTTTAATCCCATCACAAATTCAACTAGACAAGGTCTCCATATATCGGAATGTACTAACTCGAAGGAAGCAAAAATATTTTATTCTGACTAAACAGATAAGAAAATCGGTAATGCTTTGCCAAGCTACTTGACTCACAATAAAAAGAAACATCCAAAGATGGGTAATTTTCTGGAGTGCTTGGACAGATTGATATCCTAACCGGCAGTGTAACTCAAAATGATCAAGTTTCACACTAGCACAGGCAACAGAGGAAGGTTCGTCAAATAGGTACAAGCCTCCAACCACATATCCCCTACCGATAGTCCTTCTAGTCATTAGGTCCTGAAAAATACAACCATCAGGAAAGAATATTATCGAGCAGTGCATATCAAGAGTAATTCGACTAATTAAGAGTAAGCTGAATGGGTTTCCAGGGGTATGTAGTACAGAATATAATGACAGTCCCGAAAAAAGACGAGCAAATCCTTTTCCACGGACTATCAGCGAATCACCAATGGCACACGTAATATTAGACAGATGACCAACTGGTACATAGTTTCATATTATACTTGCGTCGCTTGTCAAGTGAGCAGATGCACCAGAATTAAGGACCCACTATTTCGACGGTACCACACATGCCGCTGAGTACCCTACGATGGACCCAGAAGTAGAAGCTCCACCTCGACGTTGATCTTAAAACTCAACAAAGTCTACATATGCTTTATTAGTAATTTGGACGGATCGGCTGCCAAGATCAGGAGTATTTGAGGTAATGTTGGTGATATGAGCTTTTGTAAAACCCCTATTCCTAGAAATCGTATATACCCCTTTTTATTTATTAATTATTAATTTAATTGTAGTAATTAGTGGCTAATTAGAAGAAATAGATTTTTAATAATTTTTATTTTAGGTGTTGGCGCACTTAGAGAATTTATGGAACCATCAGAAATTTTTCAGAATTTATTTTATGTAGGAGACCCCTTGAGCAGTTGCTAGCTTAACGGTGTGCATTAATATAAATCTAGAATTTTTCTATGACTATATATATATATATATATATATATATATATATATATATATATATATATATATATATATATATATATATATATATATATATATTTAAATGGAAAAGAAAAGAAAAGGAAAAGAAAAAAAATATTAATAACTAACTAACTACCCTTAAGCAAAAGCTACCACAGCCTACCCATCCGCCCATTTGCAAAGAAGCAGCAGCTCCCCCACCCCCCCCCCCCCCCCCCCCGTGCGGAATGCAGCACCCCCCCTCTTTTGACTAATCCCTTATATATATATATATATATATATATATATATATATATATATATATATATATATATATATATATATATATATATATAAATTCATATAAACCATAAACCCTAACCCTATAATCATCCAAATCCTTCCTCTTCCCATCTAGACCTAGAGAGCGCCGTCACCGCAGCCGGAGAACCCCGCCAGGCCGTCCAAACCTATCCCGTCGACCGCGACCCCGCGCACTGCAGATTCTCACAGCGAGGTACCTGCATTCCGGAGTTGTTTTCCGTCGACTCGCTCAACCAAACGCCGCCCCGTCTTTACCGGTATGCTCATCCCTTAACCCTCTTCCATATCTGTATGATAGTAGACCTCGAACAACACGTAACCCTAGGCGAAAACAGTGCCAAAGTTGGCGCAAATAGACCGAATTCTGGGATTGCAGAAAACTGCGGTGACCACCCATGTTTCAGAGTTCGTATCTCCCACCACAGAGATCCAAATTTGATGATTCTTTTTGGTATGCGTAGACCACTTGACCTAGTTTAATTTCTGTTAAATAACCCAAGATTATTAACTATTGTAGACATAATTAAATTCGTTGGAAAATCCCGCCAACCCACTTTTCTAGATTTCCAAAAGTTGTGAAACGAAACGCGTCCCGCCAAACGGGACCGCCCCGCCTTGTACCAAGTGTACCGAACGGTGCACGCAGCGTAACCGAACACGTAAAAATTTGTGAAAACTGATTTGGACGCGTGTGCGCGCCGGAATCAGCCCGTATCCGCGGACACACCCCGTGTCGTAATTTTTGTGGAAGTCGTGCACAATTTTGCACGCTTGTCAGATTACGAAAAAACTTGTGCCACTGGACTCGTGGTAACGTGCTGGTCCTGTGACGCAATTTTCATGCAATTCTAAGATGGTTGACCAAGTCGCCAATTGGTGGGCCCTACAATTGACTTTTTGGACGAAATTGTGTTCGGCCCATCGGAATCCACATTTGGATATACCGTTGGGTTTATATTGAAATTTAGAGTTGTTTGACCTATAATTTGTCCTATTTAGAGACTGTTACCCTTGGCACACTTTTCGGTGCAAAGTGGGCCACATGTGGACCCCACTTTTATCCGAAATTACCGTTTTGGCCCTGTATCCAAATTGATGAAAGAGAAGTGCTTTTTAGCTATTTTGCTTATTCTGGGAACGTTGGTGATATCTATTTCAGCATCCGGAGACATTTATTCGGAGACCATAGCTTCTGATCCTGTGTGCTTGACTTCTGGACAGTACACCTTGCAGCTTTCTTACCAGGCAAGATACCTTACCAAATTGCATACAGTATTTTGCATGCTTAGTATATTTCTGTATATTTATTGCATTTCTGTTTATTTATTGCATGTGTAGTTTCTTTCAGTCATTACTATATATTAGATATGTTGACACACACTTGCAACTTAGTATCATGAGAGGACAATCATTAGGCGTATGGGCTTTTAACCACTCTGGTAACACCATAGTCACTAGCACACACTATGGTGGTCATGTCCGATGGTCGCTACCCCCGAGGTATGTCGATTGATGGAGTCCGAGGGTCGCTACCCCAGAGGTATGTCGGCTGATGATGTCCACTGACGAGTGCATGAGTTGTGAGGATTATATCGAGTAGCCTACCCTTGCACATACGTCGAAAAGTTGTCCTCATTTGCATTCATATAGATTGTCTTGTACAACGTACTTATTTATTTTCAAATAATATGCATGTTTATTGTATTCAAATTGGCTCGCTTTTCTGTATCTTGTTACGTCCCTCTGAGGACCTGGTCCTCTGCCAGGTGTATCTGTTCTTGAGTATTTACAGGAGCGCAGATTTGGATTGTTACATATATTTCGTGGATGTCTTCTCTCCGAGCCCCATAATTGTTAGCTGGTATTCCTATATTGTGTTTATTGTGTTGTACTTTTCTATTCGAGTTGGTAGTGGATTTGTTTCCATCCAACTATCATTTTTAGATACTTGTATTGAGATCTAGTTTCATAGATGCTGGTTTTTCATTTATATTGATTTTCTGTGGATGAGATTTAGATTATACCCTGTGACTTGTGACATATGTCTATACCACTTGTGGATTGATTTTCATATTACAGCGTACGTGTGGATTTTGGTTTCCATATATTGGAGTTGCCATATCCATGCGGCTAGCATGCTTACGTGTTCCTAGTCCTACATATTTTGGGACTGGGGCGTGACATGTTTTTGTGGTGGCCCATGCAGGTCGAGAGCATATTATCTCGGTTACGTTACTGTACCGAGCAAGCCTTCAAATAGGATTATAGTATAGGATCTCATCCACAATTAACTATGATTTATCTTCCTCCTATTTGTTCTATCTGAATAATTATATCCTGCTTGATTCCTGTACTTCCCTAATAGTTCTTTGAGTATAGCCTTCTGCTAGAATATAGGAACCCCTGTTATTAGGATGATAATTATGGTAGCACACCTATTAAGAATACAACGAGAATATAGACACACTACTAAGTTTAGAATATCTAGTGAACCCTAGAATTCCTTATTTCTAGAATTGGTTTACCATTACCCCTTGATGTATTATGAAGACTTGAGAGTAGTGTAAACACTATTAGAGTCAGTTAGAAATTTAACCATATTTTTTTGGCCCTAGTATTGAGGGACCACTAGAAATCCAAGGTCAAATATTAGGACCAACCCTAACTTTTGTAGTGAGATAGTAATATTAGAACTATAAATTTAGATTCTTGTCTTATTATTAGTAGACAACACCTTAGGAAGCCGAGAGAAATGTAATCAATACTTTTTCCTTGATTATATCTCGAACATAGCAACTAGCATACGCTCCCCCTTAGAGAGCCATGATGCTATCTAGAGCCCCTATTTTAATTTCATATATTGTTCCTCTGCGACCTTAGCGTTCGCTAATTGCGCGACGACTAAATTTTGTTCCTCTATTCTTCATCTTTCAACTCGTGCCATCTGACACTTCTGATTATAGACCAAGTAATTTTATTCTATGTTAGGATATATATAGCTTGCTAGGATTATAATTATTAATGTTAAATTTTGAAATTGTGTGCCTTGTAGTTAGAACCTGATAGTTGAGTTGTTCAATTAGATTGTGATGATTACCCCTAGTTGTAGATCACGTAATTTGTACCCTCACCTCGATACGAGTTATATTCTCTCCCTTTGAGGCTAGTAACCTTTCTATTCTTGCTATTGACACTTGTTCTATAAGCGCTATGACTAAGACTTAAGACGACAATGATCTATGTAATGTGAGTGGATACCCTAATAAGTACCAAGACCTCTTCTCGTAGACCTTAACAGGAGCTTCTACGATATCCTTAAGACAATTACAGTATTAGTTTATTATTATAAGTTGGGTAGTAGACCTCACAACATAGTATCGCATAGTCTTTTGACCTATTATTGAAGCGTGATTGAACAACACTAACTGTATCCTAGCTTAGGACGACAGTATTTTTTTCAGACTCTAGAACTTAGAGACTATACCCCTACTTTGTCGACTATCGACTTAGACAAGGAGTTAGTATGACAACTGTAGAGATTGTAGAGTCTTTTTTTTTTGTGAACTTAAATTATTATGTACCTTCTTTCATCATAATCCAGCGTATTTATGTTTGTTGTACTACCTTGAATTATGCTACTATTATAGCCTAGTTTTTGCAAGCTTATTTTTTTATCGAGCTTGCTCATGACATATGTATTATTGGGTGCACCCAATGATACAATTGCCTAATCAGAATCGGTGTATTAAGGTCTAGCTAACCTTAGTGCGCTTGGTTCGCTCTTCGCATGACTACTTTACGTGGATTAAGATATATGGTAGTAGACAGATATACTTGCCCCTAGACATGTCTGACACATCGGCTACATAACTGTACTGATACGAGCATGTAAATAGGAAATTACCAAAAATAGGATTTCAATCCACAACTATCCTAACAACTCTTTTTTCGAATTCTTTAATCTCTTTGAACCTCGTACTTGTATTCTATCACCTTCACCTTGAATTCTTTATTATTGCTCTCCGTCTTCCCTTATTTCGGAAAGACGAAACCTCGTGCTTAGTATAAGTTGACACACTGATAATACTAGGTATACACCAAAGGGCTAATCACATGACTTAGTGACTCTCTTTTATAATTGATTAAGGGCATATCATAGGTGATATGTTTGGTGTTAAAACCTTGAGAATTGAATAACATGATTAAATAATTTGAGGAATAGTTTTCCTAGATGTATAGCCTTAGGTGATAGATGGGTAAATTTTAAGTTCGGTAGATTGTAAAACTCTCACCCAAAATTAGACCTACTTGGCTTAGATAGTGAGACTGAGGCTAGCTCGAATCCACCTAGAAATAGAATACGATATTTTTATTTAGTTTTATAACATGGTATCACTTAGCGCACCTTACCATTGCTTCGATAATTGAAGCGCTTCACTAGTCACTACCTTCCTACAATTTCCATATCCTTGTCCTAGACGTGCCCATCATCCAATTCTCATCTTTGTGCAATTTTCCAATTGTTGGACACTTTATGCAAAAGAGCATTAGGTGTCCACACTGTTGGACATGACACATGAAGAAACCTATTTTTTGCTCATGTGGATTTTCCCATGATTTTTCGGGATGTGCAACACGCAACATCGCCCACTCCTTTAAACCTAGCCTTGCATTTTAAACAATGCAAAACTTATACCACCCTTGACTTTCTACCGCGGTTTAATTTTAATTTCGAGAATAAAATTTTTATAAGTTGGGTAGAATGTAAAACCCATATTCCTAGAAATCGTATATACCCATTTTTAATTATTAATTATTAATTTAATTGTTGTAATTAGTGGCTAATTAGGAGAAATAGGTTTTTAATAATTTTTATTTTAGGTGTTGGCGCACTTAAAGGATTTATGGGACCATCAGAAATTTTTCGGAATTTATTTCATGTAGGAGACCCCTTGAGTAGTTGCTAGCTTAACGGTGTGCATTAATATAAATCTAGAATTTTTCTATGAGTATATATATATATATATATATATATATATATATATATATATATATATATATATATATATATATATATATATATATATACACACACACATATTATATACATATATATATATATATATATTTAAATGGAAAAGAAAAGAAAAGAAAAGAAAACTAATAGCTAACTACCTACCCTTAAGCAAAAGCTACCACAGCCTACCCATCCGCCCATTTGCAAAGAAGCAGCAGCTCCACGCCCCCTCCCCCCCCCCCCCCCCCGCGCGCGGAATGCATCACCCCTACCCCTTTTTGACTAATCCCTTTTATATATATATATATATATATATATATATATATAAACCATAAACCCTAACCCTATAATCATCCAAATCCTTCCTCTTTCCATCTAGACCTAGAGAGTGCCATCACCGCAGCCGGAGAACCCCGCCAGGCCGTCCAAACCAATCCCGACGACCGTGACCCCGCGCACTGCAGATTCCCATAGCGAGGTACCTGCGTTCCAGAGTTATTTCCCGTCGACTCGCTCAACCAAACATCGCCCCGTCTTCACCGGTATGCTCACCCCTTAACCCTCTTCCATACCTGTATGATAGTAGACCTCGAACAATACGTAACCCTAGGCGAAAACAGCGCCAAAGTTGGCACAAACAGACCGAATTCTGGAATCGCAGAAAACTGCGGTGACCACCCATATTTCAGAGTTCGTATCTTCCACCACAAAGATCCGAATTCGATGATTCTTTTTTGGTATGCGTAGACCACTTGACCTAGTTCAATTTCTGTTAAATAACCCTAGATTATTAACTATTGTAGACATAATTAAATTCGTTGGAAAACCTCGTGAACCCACTTTTCCAAATTTTTAAAAGTTGTGAAACGGAGCGTGCCCCGCCAAACGGGACCGCCCCGCTGTGTACCAAGTGTACCGAACGGTGCACGCAGCGTAACCGGACACGTAAAAATTTGAGAAAACTGATTCGGACGCGTGTGTGCGCCAAAATCAGCCCGTATCCGCGGACACACCCCGTATCGCAACTTTTGTGGAAGTCGCCCGCAGTTTGTGCATGCTTGTCAGATTGTGACGAAACTTGCGCCACTGGACTCGTGGTAATGCGCTTGTCCTGTGACCCAAATTTCACGCAATTTTGAGACGGTTGACCAAGTCGCCAATTGGCGGGGCCCATAGTTGACTTTTTGGACAAAATTATGTTCGGTCCATCGGAATCCATATTTGGATATACCGTTGGGTTCATATTGATATTTAGAGTTACTTGACCTATAATTTGTCCCATTTAGAGACTATTACCCTTGGCACGCTTTTCGGTTCAAAGTGGGCCATATGTGGATCCCACTTTTATCCGAAATTATCATTTTGCCTGTCACGTCCCGATCTCCCGCAGGCTATTTCGGCCGTTCCCGCTAGGCGGAAATCACCCTCGCCAGCGCTCCCGCGAAACGATCGCTTAACCCATCCGGGCGTGATGCCGCACGAGCGTGAGCCACGCCCGTGCAAGGCCATGGTTCATTGGCTGGCGGCAAGAGTTCTAAGCCACAGAGTCGCACAGATTGTCCGAGTGCAGCGGAGTCATGAACGCATAGGCGATCGGCAACAGGTTCACTGAGTCGACAATATAGCGAAAGCATTGAAACAAAGTAAAGTAATCTCTCTATTGATATGAACAAGTGTTACAGGCAGCGTATAGCCGAGATTATAAGTCGCTCAAGCCTCTCTCTCTGAAACAGTAAAAGCGTGCCAAGTGGCTACAACTGTGGAATGATTGTACAGGCGATGGTCAGGCGACGCTCCAACATTATGTCTTGTATATGTGCTTCAGTCCCGGACGCACCGTTGCAAGGCTTCAGAGGGAACTCCTGGCCTTAGCACGCACGAAGGAGGCATCCGCACCGAACGAGGTTCTCCAACACCCTGCAAGCAAATTGGTGGATTATCAGTACATTGAATGCACTGGTGGGGAACCTACTCGCCCGCTCGACAAATCCAAATACGTAATACAGGTTCCGTGCACAACTATTAAGTTGTCTTTCTAGTTGCCTTAGGATCAGTTTCATGCAAGCATTGAATAGCCTAACGTGTCGGGCAGTGCACCGTGCAACATGAGAGGAAACACGGCGAGACTTACCAACTTACCATTCCTTCCCTGTCCAAGGCAAACACGTTAATTCACGCACAGGCAAGTATAACATTCAGGAGGCATAACATATGCAAACACGAGGGTCATTTTAACATGATCGTTCAGGTGTTTAGTTGTTCTTTGATGCGATGCAGTGACTCGCACGCGGATAGCCGCTAAGCGAGGATGACTTATCTATATGAACAGGAGTCGCTGGCATAGCCATAAAGGACAATAGTCACTGGCGGTAATGGTATGCAGCAATAGTACAAGGGGCGCTACATGCCATTCCGTCCAGCACAATGGACGATACAATATGGTTCAGTCACTGGAGAGAATGGTATGCAGCAAAAGAACAAGGGGCGCTAGATGCCATCTCGTCCAGCA
This sequence comes from Iris macrosiphon, assembly GCA_036927795.1. Taxonomy (NCBI): domain Eukaryota; kingdom Viridiplantae; phylum Streptophyta; class Magnoliopsida; order Asparagales; family Iridaceae; genus Iris; species Iris macrosiphon. The sequence continues at coordinate 95,644,436 of JAYESA010000014.1, forward strand.
CAATGGACTGTACAATAACATGAGTTCCATCCGGATCGGATCGGTCCCGGTGCCCCGGTGACCGTCCGTGGAACTATACCTCGTTTCCGAGTTGTCCGCGACATGCAATCGTTGGGTCTTTCCAATTATCACAAGATACACGAGAACAAGAGTGCACTAGAACAAGAGAACACGAGTGCACACAAGAACACGAGTACAAGAGATACTTGAATCATGATTCTGTACAGTCAATAACTTGCCTTGATGCATTCCCCTGGTTCGGGGCTGCTTGGTGACCTAACGGTCCAGGATACTTGCAGGGTCAATCACGCACGGAACGACTACTTAGTAGTCTTCCGGGGTTTGGGTGAAAACAAGGCAACATTCAAGCAGACAAGCATGCGTTTCTAAGGAACGTAAGCAGGCACGTTGCTCGGACCCGAAGGTAAGCCGAGAGTTGAAACCGTTAAGGGACTTAGCATGCGAGGGTCTGAATATAAGCAGTATTTTATTTTCCATGTTCTAACAAGCAATACAAGTTGGGATTATTCCCTTAGCTAGGTGCGTTGGATTTATTAGCATGCAGGGGGTTATCACCTAGCGACTAGCATAAATATTCCAGATTTTATGTGTGCTGGCTAAGCAAAGACAAGTTTACCGTAGCCACCCACCTTAGCGATGATTCGCCTCGGTAGAGAGATACGTCTGGGCGAGCCTCTGAAAGTCCAAGCCGAATTCCTGTAGGGACAAGTCTGGATATCCTTTGCATTCTCTTTGAGGCAAAGCGGGTCGGGACAGCTGCACTATTGCCGATTGAGTCGGCAGTCCGCTTGAGCGAAACGGGGTGTTACATCCTATCCAACTTAGAAAAATTCTCATCCTCGAGACTTACTAAGGACAAGCAGTAATCTAGGGTTGAGGCAATCCTAGACAAGTCGTTGTACTTGTTCATTTGGATATTCACTTGCACAAGCGTCGAAATCAGCATATCGCTTAGACTGGATCGTGCGCACTTTCGAAGTGCACTTCTAGCGTGAACACGTCAACCAGCTCAGTGATAGCGAAGTCTTAGCACTCGAGTTTCATCTTTTCTAAGTCTTGGATGGTGCACTAGTTCAAGGCGTCCCTCGAATAGATGCATTCAACCAAACTTAGGGTTAGTGAAAATCGGACAAGCTACTAGCGATACTCTCATGGGTTCGCACAGGTTGGCACAAAGGCCACTCGCAGCATACAACCAGACAAGCAAGCATATCATTCAAAACGTATTTTGAAAGTATTTAGACTTATTGTTGGAACATTCCATCGAGGCATTGAGAGAGAGCGTGCACATAACCTACGAACGAGCTTTCGAAACAGAGATATCGAATTGAATTCCAAAGGCGTAGAAGCCAGGCTCTGATACCAACATGTCACGCCCCGATCTCCCGCAGGCTATTTCGGCCGTTCCCGCTAGGCGGGAATCACCCTCGCCAGCGCTCCCGCGGAACGATCGCTTAACCCATCCGGGCGTGATACCGCACGAGCGTGAGCCACGCCCGTGCAAGGCCATGGTTCATTGGCTGGCGGCAAGAGTTCTAAGCCACAGAGTCGCACAGATTGTCCGAGTACAGCGGAGTCATGAACGCATAGGCGATCGGTAACAGGTTCACTGAGTCGACAATGTAGCGGAAGTATTGAAACAAAGTAAAGTAATCTCTCTATTGATATGAATAAGTGTTACAGGCAGCGTATAGCCGAGATTACAAGTCGCTTAAGCCTCTCTCTCTCTGAAACAGTAAAAGCGTGCCAAGTGGCTACAACTGTGGAATGATTGTACAGGCGATGGTCAGGCGACGCTCCAATATTATGTCTTGTATATGTGCTTCAGTCCCGGACGCACCGTTGCAAGGCTTCAGAGGGAACTCCTGGCCTTAGCACGCACGAAGGAGGCATCCGCACCGAACGAGGTTCTCCCGCACCCTGCAAGCAAACTGGTGGATTATCAGTACATTGAATGCACTGGTGGGGAAGCTACTCGCCCGCTCGACAAATCCAAACACGTAATACAGGTTCCATGCACAACTATTAAGTTGTCTTTCTAGTTGCCTTAGGATCAGTTTTATGCAAGCATTGAATAGCCTAACGTGTCGGGCAGTGCGCCGTGCAACATGAGAGGAAACACGGCGAGACTTACCAACTTACCATTCCTTCCCTGTCCAAGGCAAACACGTTAATTCACGCACGGGCAAGTATAACATTCAGGAGGCATAACATATGCAAACACGAGGGTCGTTTTAACATGATCGTTCAGGTGTTTAGTTGTTCCTTGATGCGATACAGTGACTCGCACGCGGATAGCCGGTAAGCGAGGATGACTTATCTATATGAACAGGAGTCGCTGGCATAGCCATAAAGGACAATAGTCACTGGCGGTAATGGTATACAGCAATAGTACAAGGGGCGCTACATGCCATTCCGTCCAGCACAATGGACTATACAATACGGTTCAGTCACTAGAGAGAATGGTATGCAGCAAAAGAACAAGGGGCGTTACATGCCATCTCGTCCAGCACAATGGACTGTACAATAACATGAGTTCCATCCGGATCGGATCGGTTTCGGTGCCCCGGTGACCGTCTGTGGAACTATACCTCGTTTTCGAGTTGTCCGTGACATACAATCGTTGGGTCTTTCCAATTATCACAAGATACACGAGAACAAGAGTGCACTAGAACAAGAGAACACGAGTGCATACAAGAACACGAGTACAAGAGATACTTGAATCATAATTCTATACAGTCAATAAGTTACCTTGATGCATTCCCCTGGTTCGGGGCTGCTTGGTGACCTAACGGTCCAGGATACTTGCAGGGTCAATCACGCACGGAACGACTACTTAGTAGTCTTCCGGGGTTTGGATGAAAACAAGGCAACATTCAAGCAGACAAGCATGCGTTTCTAAGGAACGTAAGCAGGCACGTTGCTCGGACCCGAAGGTAAGCCGAGAGTTGAAACCGTTAAGGGACTTAGCATGCGAGGGTCTGAATATAAGCAGTATTTTATTTTCTATGTTCTAACAAGCAATACAAGTTGGGATTATTCCCTTAGCTAGGTGCGTTGGATTTATTAGCATGCAGGGGGTTATCACCTAGCGACTAGCATAAATATTCCAGATTTTATGTGTGCTGGCTAAGCAAAGACAAGTTCACCGTAGCCACCCACCTTAGCGATGATTCGCTTCGGTAGAGCGATACGTTTGAGCGAGCCTCTGAAAGTCCAAGCCGAATTCTTGTAGGGACAAGTCTGGATATCCTTTGCATTCTCTTTGAGGCAAAGCGGGTCGGGACAGCTGCACTATTGCCGATTGAGTCGGCAGTCCGCTTGAGCGGAACGGGGTGTTACATCCTACCCAACTTAGAAAAAGTCTCGTCCTCGAGACTTACTAAGGACAAGCAGTAATCTAGGGTTGAGGCAATCCTAGACAAGTCGTTGTACTTGTTCATTTGGATATTCACTTGCACAAGTGTCGAAATCAGCATATCGCTTAGACTGGATCGTGCGTACTTTCGAAGTACACTTCTAGCGTGAACACGTCAACCAGCTCAGTAATAGCGAAGTCTTAGAACTCGAGTTTTACCTTTTCTAAGTCTTGGATGGTGCACTAGTTCAAGGCATCCCTCGAATAGATGCATTCAACCAAACTTAAGGTTAGTGAAAATCGGACAAGCTACTAGCGATAGTCTCATGGGTTCGCACAGGTTGGCACAAAGGCCACTCACAGCATACAACCAGACAAGCAAGCATATCATTCAAAACGCATTTTGAAAGTATTTAGACTTATTATTGGAACATCCCATCGAGGCATTGAGAGAGAGCGTGCACATAACCCACGAACGAGCTTTCGAAACAGAGATATCGAATTGAATTCCAAAGGCGTAGAAGCCAGGCTCTGATACCAACATGTCATGCCCCGATCTCCCGCAGGCTATTTCGGCCGTTCCCGCTAGGCGGGAATCACCCTCGCCAGCGCTCCCGCAGAACGATCGCTTAACCCATCCGGGCGTGATGCCGCACGAGCGTGAGCCACGCCCGTGCAAGGCCATGGTTCATTGGCTGGCGGCAAGAGTTCTAAGCCACAGAGTCGCACAGATTGTCCGAGTGCAGCGGAGTCATGAATGCATAGGCGATCGGTAACAGGTTCACTGAGTTGACAATATAGCGGAAGCATTAAAACAAAGTAAAGTAATCTCTCTATTGATATGAACAAGTGTTACAAGCGGCGTATAGCCGAGATTACAAGTCGCTCAAGTCTCTCTCTCTGAAACAATAAAAGCGTGCCAAGTGGCTACAACTGTGGAATGATTGTACAGGCGATGGTCAGGCGACGCTCCAACATTATGTCTTGTATATGTGCTTCAGTCCCGGACGCACCGTTGTAAGGCTTCAGAGGGAACTCCTGGCCTTAGCACGCACGAAGGAGGCATCCGCACCGAACGAGGTTCTCCCGTACCCTGCAAGCAAACTGGTGGATTATCAGTACATTGAATGCACTGGTGGGGAAGCTACTCGCCCGCTCGACAAATCCAAACATGTAATACAGGTTCCGTGCACAACTATTAAGTTGTCTTTCTAGTTGCCTTAGGATCAGTTTCATGCAAGCATTGAATAGCCTAACGTGTCGGGCAGTGCGCCGTGCAACATGAGAGGAAACACGGCGAGACTTACCAACTTACCATTCCTTCCCTGTCCAAGGCAAACACGTTAATTCACGCACAGGCAAGTATAACATTCAGGAGGCATAACATATGCAAACACGAGGGTCGTTTTAACATGATCGTTCAGGTGTTTAGTTGTTCCTTGATGCGATGCAGTGACTCGCACGCGGATAGCCGCTAAGCGAGGATGACTTATCTATATGAACAGGAGTCGCTGGCATAGCCATAAAGGACAATAGTCACTGGCGGTAATGGTATGCAGCAATAGTACAAGGGGCGCTACATGTCATTCCGTCCAGCACAATGGACTATACAATACGGTTCAGTCACTGGAGAGAATGGTATGCAGCAAAAGAACAAGGGGCGCTACATGCCATCTCGTCCAGCACAATGGACTGTACAATAACATGAGTTCCATCCGGATCGGATCGGTCCCGGTGCCCCGGTGACCGTCCGTGGAACTATACCTCGTTTCCGAGTTGTCCGCGACATGCAATTGTTGGGTCTTTCCAATTATCACAAGATACACGAAAACAAGAGAACACGAGTGCACACAAGAATACGAGTACAAGAGATACTTGAATCATGATTTTGTACAGTCAATAACTTGCCATGATGCATTCCCCTGGTTCGGGGCTGCTTGGTGACCTAACGGTCCAGGATACTTGCAGGGTCAATCACGCACGGAACGACTACTTAGTAGTCTTCCGGGGTTTGGATGAAAATAAGGCAACATTTAAGCAGACAAGCATGCATTTCTAAGGAACGTAAGCAGGCACGTTGCTCGGACCCGAAGGTAAGCCGAGAGTTGAAACCGTTAAGGGACTTAGCATGCGAGGGTCTGAATATAAGCAGTATTTTATTTTCCATGTTCTAACAAGCAATACAAGTTGGGATTATTTCCTTAGCTAGGTGCGTTGGATTTATTAGCATGCAGGGGGTTATCATCTAGCGACTAGCATAAATATTCCAGATTTTATGTGTGCTGGCTAAGCAAAGACAAGTTCACCGTAGCCACCCACCTTAGCGATGATTCGTCTCGGTAGAGCGATACGTCTGAGCGAGCCTCTGAAAGTCCAAGCCGAATTCCTGTAGGGACAAGTCTGGATATCCTTTACATTCTCTTTGAGGCAAAGCGGGTCGGGACAGCTGCACTATTGCCGATTGAGTCGGCAGTCCGCTTGAGCGGAACGGGATGTTACATTGCCCCTGTGTCCAAATTGGACGAAAGGGAAGTGCTTTTTAGCTATTTTGCTTATTCTGGGAACGTTGGTGATATCTATTTCAGCATTCGGAGATATTTGTTCGAAGACCATAGCTTCTGATCTTGTGTGCTTGGCTTCTAGACAGTACACCTTGCAGCTTTTTTACCAAGCAAGATACCTTGCCAAATTGTTTACAGTATTTTGCATGCTTAGTATATTTCTTTATATTTATTGTATTTCTGTTTATTTATTGCATGTGTAGTTTCTTTCAGTCATTACTATATATTAGATATGTTGACACACACTTGCAACTTAGTATCATGAGAGGACAATCATTAGACGTATGGGCTTTTAACCACTCTGGTAACACCGTAGTCACTAGCACGCACTATGGTGGTCATGTCCGATGGTCGCTACCTCCGAGGTATGTCAATTGATGGAGTCCGAGGGTCGCTACCCCAGAGGTATGTCGGCTGATGATGTCCACTGACGAGTGCATGAGTTGTGAGGATTAGATCAAGTAGTCTACCCTTGCCCATACGTCAAAAAGTTGTCCTTATTTGCATTCATATAGATTGTCTTGTACAGCGTACTTATTTATTTTTAAATAATATGCATGTTTACTGTATTCAAATTGGCTCACTTTTCTGTATCTTGTTACGTCCCTCTGAGGACCTGGTCCCCTGCCAGGTGTATCTGTTCTTGAGTATTTGCAGGAGCACAGATTTGGATGGTTACATATATTTCGTGGATGTCTTCTCTCCGAGCCCCATGATTGTTAGCTGGTATTCCTATATTGTGTTTATTGTGTTGTACTTTTCCATTCGAGTTGGTAGTGGATTTATTTTCATCCAATTATCATCTTTAGATACTTGTATTGAGTTCTAGTTTCATAGATGCTGGTTATTCATTTATATTAATTTTCTGTGGATAAGATTTAGATTATACCCTGTGACTTGTGACATATGTCTATACCACTTGTGGATTGATTTTTATATTACAGCGTACGTGTGGATTTTGGTTTTCATATATTGGAGTTGCCATATCCATGCGGCTGACATGCTTACGTGTTCCTAGTCCTACGTATTTTGGGACTGGGGCGTGACAGCTTTAGTACATTGCCACTAGAAATGACTTTGTAGGCCATAGTTGAAGCATGTGCACAGTCAACCTCCATCACGACCGCCAATGTCTCGTCCACCATCATGGCCACCACATCGTCTACCACAACAACCACAAAATCTAGTACGAGCGACACCAAAAATAGATCGATCAACAGATCATCGTTTGGAGAGGTCTCGACGATCTTTGTAGTCCGTAGGACACGAAAATGAGCTTCCATTAGAGATGGAACCTCAGCTCTAGCAATGATCTGAGAGCGAGCTGAGTTTGGATTAGGACGAAAAGAGACAAGATATGCCATCACATGAAGCTGCTCACGTTGAGCCCTCGCATCATTGTTATCCGTCGTCAGAGGTAATATACGGTCAACTTCATCGACCATAGCCTTAAAAGCCCGAAAGTGGTCCTTATGAGACTTGTCGTAGATACGAGACAAGTCGTGTTTTCCATTAAATGTCGTCGCTAGGACCTCTCATTGCTCCTTTAATGTGTCTATATTGAACCATGTCCTCTACCAATGGTTCTATGGAGTTCATCGATAGGGTAAACAATCGACTAGCATTCGTCTCTCACTGCTCAAACATGGGATCAGTCGTCTCCGGAGGGTTGTCAGTTAGATGCTTGGACAAACTGTAAAACCCCCTTCTAAAAAAAAAATCGTATATACATTTTTATTTATTAATTATTAATTAAATTGTAGTAATTAGGTCTAAATAGGAGAAATAGATTTTTAATAATTTTTATGTTAGGTGTTCGGACACTTAGATGACTTATGCGACCATCAGGAATTTTTTGGAATTTATTCCATGTAGGAGACCCCTTAAGCTGTTGCTAGCTTAACGATGATCAATACCATAATCTATAAATTTTCTTATGAGTATATATATATATATATGTATATACAAATATATATATATGTATATATATTTTATAAAGAAAGAAAGGAAAAGAAAAGAAAAGAAAATAAGAATTAATATAATAATAATAATAATAATAATAATAATAATATAATACTAATAGTATTAATTTCATTAGCTTCTTAAGATTTCCCTTACAGCAACTTTGCATCCTATTTAATCTACTACAACTTTAGCATAGCACCTGCAGACCATCCGCACTTCAGCCCACTTCTCTTTCTTCAACGACTAGGCCATCCAACCATCCGCACTTCACCCCGCGGACCCATCGGCACCCCCTCTCTCTCTTATATATTATATATATAATATATATATATATATAATAGTTCTCTAAAACCCTAACCTAAAACTCCAGACTTCCTCTTCCCATCTAGAGCCGTCACCGCAGCCAGAGAAGCCTCCCCAAGCCATCCAACCATCCCGTCGACGCCGACATCGCGAACTACAGTTTTTTACTCGAGGCACCTTCGCTCCGACGTGTTTTTCCGTTGACTCGCTCATCCAAATGCTGTTCCGTTTTCATAAGTATGATCTTCCCTCAACCCTCTCCAATATTTGTTTTATAGTCAACCTCAGAAAACGTGTGCCCCTAGGTGAAAAATAGCGCCCAAGTCAGCGCGAGCAGACAGAATTCTGCAATCGCAGAATTCCAGAATGACCACCCATATTGTCGAGTTCGTATCTTCCACCACAGAGATCCGAATTCGGTGATTCTTTTTGATACTTGTAGATTTCATGACCTAGTTTATTTTCTGTATTATAACCTTGTGCTATTAGTTGCTGTGGACAAAATTATATTCGTCACAAAACTGCGCGCACCCACTTTTGCCGGTTTTCCAAAAGTTGGAGATCGGAGCGTGCCCCGCCAAACGGGACCTCCCCGCCATGTGCCAAGTGTACCGAATGGTACACGCAGCATAATCGGACACGTGAAAATTCGTGGGGACTGATTCGGACGCGTGTGCGCGCCGAAATCAGGTCGTATCCGCGGACATATTTCGTATCGCCACTTTTGTGGAACTCGCGAGTATTTTGTGCACGCTTGTCAGATTGCGATGAAACTTGCGCCACTGGACTTGTGGTAATGCGCTGGTCCTGTGACCCAATTTTTACGCATTTCTGAGACGGTTGACCAGATCGCCAATTGGCGGGCCCACAGTTGACTTTTTGGACCAAATTATGTTCGGCTCATCGAAATCCAAATTTGGATATACCGTTGGGTTCATATTGACATCTAGAGTTGTTTGACCTATAGTTTGTCCCATTTAGAGACTGTACCCTCGGCACGCTTTTCGGTGCAAAGTGGGCCACACATGGACCCCACTTTTACCCGAAATTACCGTTTTGCCCCTGTGTCCAAATTGGACGAAAGGGATGTGCTTTTTAGCTATTTTGCTCATTCCGGAAAGGTTTGTGATATTTATTTCAGCATCCGGAGACATTTATTCTGAGGCCATAGCTTCTGGTCCTGTGTATTGGACATCTGGACGTGACATTTTGCAGCTTCTTGCCAGGCAAGTATACCTTGCCATTGTACTGTTATTTATATTTCATATGTTGCATGCATCTTTATTTTTTGTTCTTAGTTCATATATTTTAATTGTTATATAAAATGCTCGCGACGGTGACGTCGCGATATATTTTTATTTATGTATTTGCATTGACCTTGTTCATGAGACTACCCCATTATCATGTAGCATCATTAGGTTCATTGGCCGTGACACAGTTGTTACACGAGTTGTGAGTCTCATGTAGATCACGGACTTGCGTGCAGGTTTGGCCTCTTGTACGTGTGGGCCGTGCGTTAGGTATAACTGCTGTTAGAAACTTTACATGCTAGTAGACTTGGCAGTTATTAGAGGTCCAGGGACATAGCTTATTGTAGTACGGTGGTTCCATCCTTGTCCTTGTTTGGTTGCAGGATTGGGCTAGGGTACTAAGAATAGGCTATGGACCAAATCGTGTCATGAATGTGACATGCTTAGAGCATGGGGTGGGGAGAACAACAAGTACCGCATTTGAGCTCCTTTACACTTTTTTCTGTGAAGCCCAGATTCTCCGCTGGAGATACGGGTGATGATGACCACTATATATTATGTACTATCAGGCGGGCCACCGGCGTTCAAAAGACGACGTGCCTTTTAGGCCCCTGGCTCTTCAAAAGAGAACCATGCCAAATCCCAGTTTTCAGCCAGATAGCTCACTTGTGGGGAAAGGTGTTCTTAACTGCATTCACATAGATGGTTAGGCGACCCCAATGGATGTTTATTTTCAGTACTTTATTGGCATGTGTTTAAGTATACTTGTTATGTCCCTCTGAGGACCTGGTCCGCTGTCAGGTGTACCGGTTCTTGAGTATTTGCAGGAGCACAGTTTTGAAAGGATATAGATGCTCCGTGGATGTCTTCTCTTCGAGCCGTGATTGGTAGCTGGTACTTATATTGTTTGAGTGAGTTGTACTTATATTGTATTTACTTTTTTTTCCATTCTCTATTTGAGTTGGTAGTGGATTTGTTTCCACCCAACTATCATCTTTAGATACTTCTTGTTGAGATCTAGTTTCATAGATACTGGTTATTTATTTCTATATAATTTTGGTGATGAGATTTAGATTTTACACTGTGACTTGTATTACATTTTTACCACTTGTGGATTTGATATTCATAATACAGCGTACGTATGGATTGGTTTCCATATATTGGAGTTGCCATATCCATGCGGCTGGCATGCTTACGTGTCCTAGTCCTACGTATTTTTGGGACTGGGGCGTGACATGTTTTTGTGGTGGCCCATGCAGGTCCAAGAATATATTGTCTCGGTTACGTTACTGTACCGAACAAGCCTGCACCTAGGACTAGAATATAGGATCTCATCCATAATTGACCATGATTCATCTTCCTCCTCTCTGTTCTATTTTGAACAAATGCATCCTGCTTGATTCTTGTGCTTCCCTAATAGTTCTTTAAGTATAGCCTTCTCCTAGAATATAGAAGTTCCTGTTGTTAGATGATAATTAGAGTAGCACACCTATTTAGAATACAACGAGATTATAGATACACCACTAAGTTTAGAATATCTAGTGAACCCTAGAATTCTTTATCTTTAGAACTGGTATACCATTACCCCCTGATGTATTATGAAGACTTGAGAGTAGTATAGACACTACTAGAGTTAGTTAGAAGTTTATCATAATGTTTGACCCTAGTATTGAGGAACCAATGGAGAACCAATATTGAACATTAGGACTGAACCTAACCTTCATAATTGGATAGTATTAGAGAACTATAAAACTTATGACATTGTCTTGTTATTAGTAGACAAGTACCCTAGAAGGCCAAGAGCAATGCATAGAATATTTTCCTAATCATATCCCAAACATAGTAGCTAGCGTACCACTTTCCTTTAGAAATCATGATGCTATCTAGAGCCCTCTATCTTTATTTTTATTGTTTCCCTGCGACCATAGCGCTCGCTATTTTGCGACGGCTAATTTAGTTTCTTCTCTTCATCTTTCAACTCGTGCCATCTGACACTTCGGATAGTAGGCCAAGTAAATTTATTCTTTGTTAAGGGCTCACAGTTTACTAGGATTATAGTTGTAGCCTTGAGTGTGAATTTTTATGCTTGGTAGTTAGAACTTGATAAGTTTAAGTTGTTTTGTAGATTGTGACCAATGATTAACCCTTAGTTTTAAATCATGTAATTTGTACCCTCACCTCGATACAAGTTAGACCCTTCCTCCTTAACGGCCAGTAACTCTTCTATCCTTACCGTTGACGCTTGCTTGTAAGTGCTATGACTAAGACTTAGGATGACCATTACCTACATAAAAAGGATACCCTAATCAATACCAAGATTTTTCCTCATATACCCTAATAAAGAGTTTCTATTTTATTTACATGTGCAAGATTATTTTGTAGGACCCTCTTAAGACTGTCACCGTATTAGTTAAATTCTTATAAGTTGGGTAGTATACCTCACCACCTAGTATCATATAGCCTTGTGATCCATTGATGAAGTGTAACGGAATGGCATTAATTGTATGCTAACATAAGATGATAGTGTTTATTCAAACTATAGAACTTAGAGGCTCATACCCCTACTTTGTCGACTATCGACTTAGACAAGGAATTAATATGATAACTGTAGAGAGTGTAGAGTCTTTTGTTATTGTTGCTTATGTTGTTTTGTTTTTGCAACTTGAATTATTTGTAACTTCTTTTATCATAATTCAGCGTTATATTTTCTGTGCTACCTTGAATTATGCTGCTATTATAGCCTAGTTTTTGCAAGCTTATTCTTTATCAAGCTTGTTCACTACATATGTATTAGTGGGCGCCCACAATAATACATTTCAGAATCAGTGTATTAATGTCTGATCAACCTTAGTGCACTTGGTTCGCCCTTCGCATAACTACCTTACGTGGATTGAGATATATAGTAATTAGTAGACGAATATACTTGCCCTAGACATATTTTTGTGTCTGACATATCGTATCAGTTGCATAACTGTACTAATACGAGCATGTGAATAGGAACTACCAAAATAGGATTTCAATCCACAACTGTTTTGATAATTCCCAATTGGATTCTTTAAACGCCTTGACCCCAATACTTCTATTCTATTACGCTGCCCTTGAACTCTTTATTATTGATCTTCGTCTTCCCTTATCTCGGAAAGACGAAACCTCGTGCTGGGTATAAAGTTTGATGCACAGAGAGTACTAGATATACCCCATAGGCCGATCACATACTTGAGGATTATTCTTTCGTAATTAAGGACATATCATATGTGATATAATCGGCGTTGAAGTTTCGAGGATTGACGACATGAGTAAATAAATTAAGGGATATTTTCTTAAGGTATATAGTCTTAGGTGATAGGTGGATGAATTCTAAGTTGGGTAGTAGTGCATTGCCAACTCGGGAGAAATTTCTTTTAGATTATGATCGAGTAAGATTAGATTGGGAGAGGTTCAAGCCATTGTAATTTTGAGAAATTTAGAAGGATGACTAAGATGATGAGGATTAATGAATTGATATTAAGGACCCAATATTTATACCTTAAGTGCATGAGTTAAATTTTTGAACAATGAAGGTAGAATCACCAATTTGAATTTAGAGGATGAATAAAGAATTTCAGACTTGAATATTGGTGGACTGCATTTAAATTATTTTTCAAATTGGTGATTTGAATTAAGAATTAAAATTTTGGTTGGACGACCTATTGAAAATAATGAGGATGTGAATGGAATTTAAAGAGTTGAGACATACAAAATTTTATAAGTGAAAAATAGGAATATATTGGACTCGAACCACTTCTAAAGGAGATTATGATAGTTAGAGATCGTGAGGTAAAAGTTATATGAGTATGTAAACCTTGGAGATGTTATGTGGATATGGATAATTTGAAACAATGGGAGAAGAGATAACCATAGGTTAAATTTTGATTGGAGCAGTGGTCATCTTAACCTAGAAGTGATTGCCAGGGATATGATTAGGATTTTAGTTATCGCAAGAAGATTGCGACTGACCTGCCTTATTGTACATAAAGGATTAACCGATTCTGCCTTATTTTAATTTTGAGGACGACATTGTCTTAAGTTGGCTGAATTGTGAAACCCCCTCACCTAAGAAATTGACCTACTCGGCTTAGATAGTGAGACTGAGGCTAGCACGAATCCACTTAGAAATAGAACACGGTATTTTTATTTAGTTTTATAACATGATATCACTTGACACGCCTTACCGTGCTCCGATAATTGGAGCACTACACTAGCCACTGCCTTCCTACAAATTCTACACCCTTATCCTAGACATGCCCATCTTCCATTCTCATCTTTGTGCAATTTTTCAATTGCTGGACGCTTTTATGCAAAAGAGCATTTATGTGACCACACCATTGGACATGACACATGAAGAAACCTATTTTTCGCTCATATGGATCTTTCCATGATTTTTTTTCTTCGGGACGTGCAACATGCAACATCGCCCACCCCTTTTAAACCTATCCTTGCATTTTAAACAATGCAAATCTTATACCATCATTGCATTCTATCGTGGCTTAATTTTAATTTCGAGGACAAAATTTTTATAAGTTGGGTAGAATGTAAAACCCCCTTCCTAAAAAAAAAATCGTATATACATTTTTATTTATTAATTATTAATTAAATTGTAGTAATTAGGTCTAAATAGGAGAAATAGATTTTTAATAATTTTTATGTTAGGTGTTCGGACACTTAGATGACTTATGCGACCATCAGGAATTTTTCGGAATTTATTCCATGTAGGAGACCCCTTAAGCTGTTGCTAGCCTAACGATGTGCAATACCCTAATCTATAAATTTTTTTATGAGTATATATATATATATATATATATATATGTATATACAAATATATATATATATATATATGTATATATATTTTATAAAGAAAGAAAAGAAAAGAAAAGAAAAGAAAATAAGAATTAATATAATAATAATAATAATAATATAATACTAATAGTATTAATTTCATTAGCTTCTTAGGATTTCCCTTACAGCAACTTTGCATCCTATTTAATCTACTACAACTTTAGCATAGAACCTGCAGACCATCCGCACTTCAGCCCACTTCTCTTTCTTCAGCGACTAGGCCATCCAACCATCCGCACTTCACCCCGCGGACCCATCGGCACCCCCTCTCTCTCTTATATATTATATATATAATATATATATATATATATAATAGTTCTCTAAAATCCTAACCTAAAACTCCAGACTTCCTCTTCCCATCTAGAGCCGTCACCGCAGCCAGAGAAGCCTCACCAAGCCATCCAACCATCCCGTCGACGCCGACATCGCGAACTGCAGTTTCCTACTCGAGGCACCTTCGCTCCGGCGTGTTTTTCCGTTGACTCGCTCATCCAAACGTTGTTCCGTTTTCATAGGTATGATCTTCCCTCAACCCTCTCCAATATTTGTTTTATAGTCAACCTCGAAAAACGTGTGCCCCTAGGTGAAAAATAGCGCCCAAGTCAGCGCGAGCAGACAGAATTCTGCAATCGCAGAATTCCAGAATGACCATCCATATTGCCGAGTTCGTATCTCCCACCACAGAGATCCGAATTCGGTGATTATTTTTTATACCTGTAGATTTCATGACCTAGTTTATTTTCTGTATTATAACCTTGTGCTATTAGTTGCTGTGGACAAAATTATATTCGTCACAAAACTGCGCGCACCCACTTTTGCCGGTTTTCCAAAAGTTGGAGATCGGAGTGCGTCCCGCCAAACGGGACCGCCCCACCGTGTGCCAAGTATACCGAATAGTGCACGCAGCATAATCGGACACGTGAAAATTCGTGGGGACTGATTCGGATGCGTGTGCGCACCGGAATCAGGTCGTATCCGCGGACACATTTCGTATCGCCACTTTTGTGGAACTCGCGAGTATTTTGTGCACGCTTGTCAGATTGCGACAAAACTTGCGCCACTGGACTCATGGTAACGCGCTGGTCCTGTGACCCAATTTTCACGCATTTCTGAGACGGTTGACCAGATCGCCAATTGGCGGGCCCACAGTTGACTTTTTGGACCAAATTATGTTCGGCTCATCGGAATCCAAATTTGGACATACCATTGGGTTCGTATTGACATCTAGAGTTGTTTGACCTATAGTTTGTCCCATTTAGAGACTGTACCCTCGGCACGCTTTTCGGTGCAAAGTGGGCCACACATGGACCCTACTTTTATCCAAAATTATCGTTTTGCCCCTGTGTCCAAATTGGACGAAAGAGATGTGCTTTTTAGCTATTTTGCTCATTCCGAAAATGTTGGTGATATTTATTTCAGCATCCGGAGACATTTATTCTGAGGCCATAGCTTCTGGTCCTGTGTATTGGACATCTGGACGTGATATTTTGCAGCTTCTAGTCAGGCTAGTATACCTTGCCATTGTACTGTTATTTATATTTCATATGTTGCATGCATCTTTATTTTTTGTCCTTAGTTCATATATTTTAATTGTTATATAAAATGCTCGCGACGGTGACGTCGCGATATGTTTTTATTTATGTATTTGCATTGACCTTGTTCATGAGACTACCCCATTATCATGTAGCATCATTAGGTTCATTGGCCGTGACACAGTTGTTACACGAGTTGTGAGTCTCATGTAGATCACGGACTTGCGTGCAGGTTTGGCCTCTTGTACGTGTGGGCCGTGCGTTAGGTATAACTGCTGTTAGAAACTTTGCATGCTAGTAGACTTGGCAGTTATTAGAGGTCCAGGGACATAGCTTATTGTAGTACGGTGGTTCCATCCTTGTCCTTGTTTGGTTGCAGGATTGGGCTAGGGTACTAAGAATAGGCTATGGACCAAATCGTGTCATGAATGTGACATGCTTAGAGCATGGGTTGGGGAGAACAACAAGTACCGCATTTGAGCTCCTTTACACTTTTTTCTGTGAAGCCCAGATTCTCCGCTGGAGATACGGGTGATGATGACCACTATATATTATGTACTATCAGGCGGGCCACCGGCGTTCAAAAGACGACGTGCCTTTTAGGCCCCTGGCTCTTCAAAAGAGAACCATGCCAAATCCCAGTTTTCAGCCAGATAGCTCACTTGTGGGGAAAGGTGTTCTTAACTGCATTCACATAGATGGTTAGGCGACCCCAATGGATGTTTATTTTCAGTACTTTATTGGCATGTGTTTAAGTATACTTGTTATGTCCCTCTGAGGACCTGGTCCGCTGCCAGGTGTACCTGTTCTTGAGTATTTGCAGGAGCACAGTTTTGGAAGGATATAGATGCTCCGTGGATGTCTTCTCTTCGAGCCGTGATTGGTAGCTGGTACTTATATTGTTTGAGTGAGTTGTACTTATATTGTATTTACTTTTTTTTTCCATTCTCCATTTGAGTTGGTAGTGGATTTGTTTCCACCCAACTATCATCTTTAGATACTTCTTGTTGAGATCTAGTTTCATAGATACTGGTTATTTATTTCTATATGATTTTGGTGGATGAGATTTAGATTTTACCCTGTGACTTGTATTACATTTTTACCACTTGTGGATTTGATATTCATAATACAGCGTACGTATGGATTGGTTTCCATATATTGGAGTTGCCATATCCATGCGGCTGGCATGCTTACGTGTCCTAGTCCTACGTATTTTTGGGACTGGGGCGTGACACAAACGCATACTCCTAAGTATCTTCGCAACCTTCTTCTGCCATGTTAAGTATTCGTCGGGTCCGTCCAACCGCCAATCGACGAGTCAAATCGAAGAGATCGTCGTGCCAGTTCCCGTTGGTCCCGCCAATGCATTTTCGATACCGGTATTACTGCTAGCCGCCTCAGAGGTTGTCATAATGCTCTTGATTCGATCGTTGGTAATTCTTCCCAACCCCAATAATCATATCAACTTTTCAGTGCACTATCAACGTGGCCAGAACCGGCACATGCATGGAAAGATCGTATGAGAATCACACATGCCAAGACACAGAAGTAACCCAAGTAACTCTCTGTGTAGATTATGATGAAGATATCATGGTAGGAAGGAAACAAAGGTCCACATAAACAATCAACTTATCTACTCTTTGTTAACCCTTGAAGTCGTAATCTAGAAACAGAGGTTGTGCAAACAAATCATTGTCTACCCTCTGGCTTTGATATACGCTCCTGAAGTCGTAATATAGGAATAGAGGTTGTGCAAACAAATTAATGTCTACCCTTTGGCTTCGATATACGACTTTTTTTTTTGAATTAGGATTTACATAGGAAGTAGGGGAGGCGGCCTCAAATGTGTGGCAGGGTTAGGGGGTGGCAGCTGCGGGCAGGGGGACAGGCCTGGCAGAGCAGGGGGTCCTGGCAGAGCGGAAGGGGCTGGCGGAGTTGTGGGGGAGGGGGGTAGGCGACAATAAGGGTGGCTAGGGTTACGATTTTTTTGTGGAGAAAGAGAGAGGGGGGGGGTATGGCTCTGATACCATGTAGAATATAATAATGTAATAGTTTTCATAGATGAGAAAGACTATATATATATATATATATATATATATATATATGAGAAGCTGACCCCTCTCTCTATTATTCTACCCGATGTGGGACTAAAGTCCACTACCTAATATAACGCTCAACACAAAACAATCATTTATTTGTTCCTATCCCAAAATCAAAGTAAATCCAAGAATCAAAACGCACAAACCAATTAATGTGTAGAAGAAGAAGAAGAAGAAGAAGAAGAAGAAGTAGTAGTAGAAGAAGAAATAAATAAATAAATCATATTCCAATTACAGAAAATTATAGGTAACCGATAGATATATCATACGTACCTGAATGAAAGTTATTGTGCAAGGATGATGAGAATATGCAAATTCTTTGTGAGGTCTCCTCTGATATACATGTTCAGTGCGTTGTGAAAGAGGTACAAAATATAAAAAGATTAATTGGTAAAATAGGTAATAATATAGTGTTATTTTTGTCCTTTTTTGTAATAAATGCTAAAAATGAGAAGAAGAAAAATCAAATCCATATATTTTGAGGGGAATAATCTTTTCTTCTATTTTTCTCTCTTACAACAAAATAATTTTTAGGTTGGTGGCTTCCGAATCCAACTTTCTTTTCAGATTCCAAACATAGCCTGAAGACTCCCGATGTTGGGGATAAGTTGGAGATTGGACTGGATATAGTCTTTGGTTCATCTAACGATAGGGGATTGGGAGAAATAATCCATTTTTATTTACTCACAAAAACTATGGTATTTGTTCACCCTTTACTAAAAAATTGATACGTGTCAATTCAGCCAACATAAAATCACTTTTGGAGTGGTTTTGTTCGTCCACCAAAGTGATTTTTACCTTAAATTTGACATTTGTCAAATTTTTAGTTGAGGGTGAACATACATCATAGTTTTGATAGGTGAACAAAAATGGACTTTGAGTGAAGTTTTAGTGATCATTTTGGCGGAAAAGAAACAAAAAATATATCCCTAATCCCGCTTTTTAACTATTTTAACCATTCTTCTTCAGCAGGGCAGTTCCTCTCTCCTCTCTCTCTCTCTCTCTCTTTCTCTCTCTATTGATGGAATCTGCCGTCGGCGATGATCTGCAGATCACCTCCATGGGAGCACTGTACCGAGGCCAATGGCACAAGAAGTACTAGAGCTCATTTATTGTTTGCTTGCTAATATTTCTTCTTCTTCCAGAATATTTAGGGGTTTCTACGTCTCTGCATAGTTAGCAAGTACTGATCTTCGATTTCGTGAATGAATGTAGCCGCAAGTTCTCAATCAACTGAGAATTAGCTTATTAGAGTTTGAAACACCTTTCCACCATGGGGTTATTAGTAAATATTACATCTTCGATGCAGCTACATCAGTTGGGGGTTCTATTCGATTTTTGTATAGTTAGGAAGTATCGACCTTTGATGTCAATACAAGACAATATGGATTCCGACTGGAGCCTTGAATTTTGCACAAATGTAGCCTAAATTTACTAGATTTGGAGATGCTCTTATCCACCTATTGGAAATTAGCTTATTAGGGTTTGAATCACCTTTGTAGGAATGGTTTCATTAGCAAAGATTTCATTTTTAATGCGTTGAGATCATGTAATTAGTTTGGGTTCTTTAGTTTTTTAAGAAAAGGGAATCTGACTGTTGCTTTATTTTGAATTATTTATTCCTTTTATAGGGCAAAGACCGGCATCCTTATTCGGTCGGCTATCATGTCATCCGAACTCATGTTGGGAGCACCTATAGGATGAAAATTCACGAAGGGCTTAAAGGCACGATATTTGTGGTTTGTCTACGTAACTCATTCTTCCTGTTCCTTTTTTTTAGCTTCTGCTGGAGGAGTCGTTAGTATTTTCTTTTATGGTATATCAGTTTCACGAATTCTATTTATACTTTAGTCCGTGAGTTACAAAGCCTGAATTCTGCAGGTCACATCGATTGATGGCGAGTCTTGTGTTGGCCCATTGGTCATGGTTGAACCTTATTTCGATAATCGTCAAAACTTTGACTTGATATAACCTACGGGAACCGACGATACGGACGTACTTCGGCTACAAGTACAGTTTCAGAGAATGAAAATGCGACTTGTTTTCAGTATCGAGTCAATGTAATTTTTCTATTTATTGAGTATAGAAAAATATGTAAATCGAGTCGCACTTGGCATTTAAAGGCTATCCAAAATATTTTCTAAACCCAGATTATTTTTAGCCAAAATATTTTTGAGTTTTGAAAATAATCTAACCTATTTTTCCAAAACCAAGTTAGTCCAAACCAACCCAACACATTCTAATTCTGAGTGGATTTTTGGAAAACAAACTCGGTACGAACTCGGTGCGAGTTTGGCCCAAACTCGGTTACCAGACCCAGTAACCCTTGCAACCAGTTCTTCCTGTAGACTTGATTTCAACGTTAAAAATCCAAACGTTCGGCATCTGAATTTGCCCCGAACACGATTTGCAAAATCACTATAAAGGAATTCATCATTCTTATTCACTCAATTCATTTTCATTTCTCTTCTATTCTCTCTGTACAAGAGCCTTTACACTTTTCAATCCAAAGCTTTCTACAACTCCTAAGCCTTAAGTGCCAGTGCGGTCTTGGCTAGAAGTTTTCAAGAGTTGTAAAAAGAGCTTATCAAAAAGTCAACACTTCGAGAAGTATTCGAGCTCTTCGGATCAAAGCTCGTGTCTGTACGAAGTTGCAAGCCTTCGGATCAAAGCTTGTGTTTCACTTGATAGTGGATTTCAACTTTGAGCTAGAGTTCTCGGAACTTGATTAGTCCTCTCAGAGGAAAACCAGTATACATCGTTGTGTTTGGGACTGCTGATCTCTCTCTATTTACTTATTATCATTTTATATCTAAATTGTTAGCTAATTGTGTTAATTTTTATTGGGTGATTTCTTATTCCGCTGCATATATATGTACTCTATTCACCCCCCCTCTAGAGGTACTTATTTTATCCTACAATTGGTATTAGAGCAAGTTATATTATACTTGTGCTTAGACTATACACTCTAGAATACACATGGCTAACGTAAAATCTATCTTCACAGGAGAGGACCAATCCACAAATAGACCTCCACTATTTGATGGAACAAATTACACTTATTGGAAGACACGTATGAGCTTTTACTTAAAATCACTTGATTTTAATTTTTGGCAATTGTTACTTACGGCTACAAAAAGCCACCAAGAATTATTGTAGATAGTGCACTTGTAGATAAGCCACATGCCAAGTACACTGATCACAAGAAGAAGCAAGCTAGTCTAGATGTTCGTGCTATTAATGCTTTATTTTGTGCTGTAGATAGGAAAGAATTCAACTGGGTATCAACTTGCACGACGTCACATTAAGTATGGAAGCTACTTGAAGTTACACATGAAGGGACGTCACAAGTCGAAGAATCAAAGATCAGCCGGCTTACATAAGAGTATGAAGACTTCAAGATGAAGCCTAATGAGACCATTACGCAAATGTTCACTCATTTCCTAGACATTATAAATCCTTTGTTATCTCGTGGCAAATAATACAACAACCATGAGAAGATTCCCAAAGTTCTTCGGGGACTCACCAAGAACTGGAACCCCAACGCTACAGCGATCATCGAAGGGAACGATCTCACCATAATGTCACTAGAGACACTCATGGGCAAACTGATGACGCATGAGCTGGACCTCCAAGACCTCGAAGAGTCAACACCCAAGGAGAAGACGATTGCACTTAAAGCGCAACTCAAGAAGATCGTCGATGAAGACTCCGAAGATGACGACTCTGATAGTGAAAAACAAGCTCTCATGGTCAGAAAATTCAAAAAGTTGTTGAAGTTCAACTGTCACACATGATTCCAGATTTAGTATTTCTTGAATTTCTATAATTTAATTTTTTCTGATAATGTATTCCTGCTGTATTTTCTTAAGTTGGTTCATGTCATTTTATTAATTGTTTTATTTTTACTATTGTTGAGAGAGACTACCCGAGACCAGTAGAATATCCGTTGGCATTGTCATAGACCCGGTTTAGGACCCGCATGTAGAATGGACCCTTGGTTCGGTTTATTTTGGGTGAACCCATGACTAAACCCTCTTTCTCTTCTCTTTTGGTATATATATGAGCTTTTCTCTCCCTCTTTCTTATTCTTTATTTTATTTTCCCCCTTCTCTCCCACAAGCTCCCCCTAACCCTAACCCTAAGAAAAAGTTGCTGCGACTTGGACCGTGAGATGTAGAGGCTAGGAGCCACCCAAGGCAAGTACATCTTGCTCAATGGTGAAGTCATAAATTTTTGGATTTTTATATATGTTGTTTTAAAATTTTATTTGATGGAAAATGTTCTCCTAGAGTTGCTGATCATATTTAGTTGGAGTTATGAATTTTGATCTATAGATTTTTGTAGATCTAAGTTTCAAGTTTAGGAATTTTATATGTACCATGAGTTTTCCTTGGTTTTGATCGATTAAAACTTAGTGTTTTTGAAAAACAGTTGTTCCTTATATTAGAACATTTCATTTCGTACAATTTTGCTTTTGTTTCACTTGATTTGGAGTTAAAATAAAGTTTTTATGTAGAAAATAAATTTTTGGTTTTCGGAACTTTCGGCCATGGTTGAACCTGCTGTTGGAGAAGGTGAATTCTTCATGCGGCCATAGAGCTATGCGACCGAGAGTGACATGCCTCCCGAGAGGGTTATGCGGCCTGAACCCTTACCGCATGCTGACAGCATGTGTTCATCTTATTGGACGCATGACTGCTTATTTACACAAGTATCCATGAACACCTTGTGTTTCACTCGTTGAATGAATAAAAATTTAGCTAAGTCCAAGAGTGAGTCCATGCGACCAGTGGGTGCATGCGGCCAGTGAGTCCATGCGGCCAGTGAGTCCATACGACCAGTGGACGTATGCGACTAGGAATTCTTGTGTGCATTTTGTGTTCCCTGTTGTTATGTTCTCTCGGTAGTTTCTTCAGTGATTATTGTTATGTCGATGCAAGTTTATGATACCAGACAAGTTTTTCATACGAGTTCACAAGACTAAGTGTATGCACAAGTTCACCATTCTCACGACACCGTGGAAATGTTTGTGTATGAAAATCTATTAAATTTAAATCGGGCAATCAAGTGTGAGTATTGTCCGATGTATCGCGTGTCGCGAATACGATAACTCATGAAAAGCTCGTACTCGCGACTCATCTTTTAGGGAGTTCTCAAGTGTCCACGACTCGAGAACTTGAAATAATTTATTAATGATTAAACAAGATAAGATTTACCTAGAACATTAGGAGGGAAGAATATTGCTCTACCGGCTACCCCGATTCCCAAGGGCCCCATGTGACATAGACAACCCTGCTAGGCAAGGGCTCCATGACTGACCAAGTTTACGCGTGCTACGACACTTACAAGACAAGTTTATATACAAGTTTATGTTGTAAAGCAAGTTTATAATTACAAGTTCAAGTTTATGCTTTTGAGTTAAATTTCTGTTTGTGACTAGTAACAAGTTATGTCTTTGTATGGTTGATTGTGCATTTTAAATTTATTAGACAAGCGCACCCTTGGCCATCCGAGTTAACTGCAGTGTCGGTGTTAGAAATATTCTTAAAACATGTATTTAGTAATTAATGTATGTGACAACTCTAGCTAGTTAAGTGTAGCTAGCCGTAAAGATATTTGGTCATTCGATGAATGATATTACTTTTATTATGGCTCGCTCTTCTAGTTTTATTTTTTTCCGGCGCGTGGTTAGGGTGCAAAGTTTTGCTTTGGTGAAGGTCTGCAACCCGGTCCTTATTTGGTTTAAGGGTTGTGGTCCCGATCTAGAGTAGTTCCTATGATCTCTTACCGCTCGTCGCCTTACTTTTATTTCTGCACTTATTATCAGTTCTTTCAGTATTATTCTGTAGACAAGTACATTGGTACCGTACAAGTCTCGATCTGCATTTATTTTATGTCTCTTTCTGCTTATGTTGTGATGTGTCTGGTCTATCACCTTGAGCTCATTTCTGGTACTTGTTGCTTGGAGTCCTGACCCCACTAGCTTTGCATGGCCAGGTTACCCCGAAGAAAATCAGGATCCACCGCTCTTCCAGCAAGATGGTTCACACTCGTAGGACCGCGACCGAAGCTCGCGAGTGGGTTTCCTTTTTTTCATCCCTCGTCTTGATTACTTTATTTTGTGGTGTTTAGCAAAGGGCATAGTTAGCTCCTTATATTTTTGAGACTTAGGTCAATGTGATGTATATATATTAGACCATGGCTGGTATATTTGATCATGTATTATTTAAACTCTGCTAGTACAGCATTTTGTATTCACTAGCTTCATGATCATATGTGACATGTAATTTGAGACGCCTTTTTTACTTTTCATGTATGATATACTCTTGTACTTGTGTTGCTGGATTGAGATTATAGGATATGTCCGTCTCAGGACTGACGTCATAGCATGTTAGAGTTCACCCATCTGTCTTCTAGACAACCTTAACACATTGCGGCTTACTTCGGTATTCTACAAGGTGCGGTTGACCATGTTAGTTCCCGTATTTATCCAGTATTCTGGGAGCGGAGCGTGACAAGGTTTTCTTGGTGGCCCATGCAGGTCTATTTTTTAAGACTTGTGGGAGGACTCATCTTATTATAATCTCAATTATTTACTTATCTTCGATTGAATTCCACTTGCAATATGCACCTCTTGTTTTTCTTAAACTTCAAACTTGCTTGACATGATTGTTCCATTCTCGTCCCTTATTGATATCCTTGTGTCCTTATCCTTCAGGGACACCCCATCTGCTCCTCCTTTCGAGGGTTCTGTTGCACCGATAACTCCAGCAGATCCAGTAGGCCAGGGCCAGATCCCTATACTGAACCAAGGGCAATCGTCAGTAGCTTTTCATCAGCCGGCTCTACAAGTCACGCATGTCCGACCGGCACAATCATCTCCACCAGTCTTGCCGGAATAGCCAGTTCAGCCCGCTTCGTCATTCATACCAGCCCAGCCAGCCCAAACAATACTACCAGTTCTTCCAGTACAACCAGGACAGACAAGCTCTCAGGCTATGTTTGAAATGATCCAAGCCATGATGATGGTACAACAACAACAACTCCAGCTTCAGCAACAAGCGGTCCAACTCTGCCAGCGGTTTCAGCAAGGACAAGAACAGACCAACATTACTCTTTGCTCGGGAGTTAGAGTAGCACTCGAGAACAGTGTGCGTTATACTCACAACTCGGTGACCAACGTTAGTCGCATTCCCCCAACCAAGTTCCTCGACACGGAAGATACAATTTCAGCAGATTTTTTGCTCCAGGACTTTGAGGTCATCCTGGATGCAACCAAGACCTTAGATGATGAGAAGGTAGCAATAGTAAAGCTGCAACTATCAGATCTTGCCTGAGATTGGTGGGCAACACAAGAAATGGCACTTCCGAAGCCCATTTACTGGTAGACGTTCAATGAGCACTTCCAAGAGAAGTATTTCCACACCACTACCAAGTTCCAGCTCCAACAACAAGATCGGTCGACCAATATGCGGCCGAGTTTTGCCGGCTTAGCCGATTTGCTCCGCATATGGTAACTTCCGAGGAAGATCGAGCCAAGAGATTTGATCAAGGGTTACATCTTGAGCTTCAGCAGTTTACGGTGGGTTATAATTATACCACCTACGATGCAGTACTCAGGGCAGCTAGATCCCAAGAACTTGCCGGCCAGAGATTAGTAGCAAGGACCAGAGGCCAGAAGAGATCGCACTCATCCCTGAGAAGCACCAGTATTCAGTCATCACCTCCAACACCAGCAGTCAGAATTACTCGCCCGCCAACACCTAAAACCTCCACAGTAACCTCAGTATAATCTACTAGGCAGTCTGTATCAGCAGGATGCAGCCACTGTGGCAAGCCAGGGCACACCAAAGAACAGTGTAGGAGGGCCAATGGCCAGTGACTCAGATGTGGGGCATCCGACCACATGATTGGTTCATGTCCAATCCTGTACCCAAAGACTTCTTCAATCCGACAGTTACCAGCTCTGCCTCAGGCAGCGATTGAAGGCCCGCGAGCACCGGTGTTGGCAGTTCGACCCTTAGCCCAGCGTCCTCTCCCGACGCAGACTCAACAGTTCCAGCAGCAACGTCCGACACAGTATGCGCAAGTTTAGCAAGCCCAATCAGCAAGACAGAACCAGCAACATGTCAGAGCCACAACCCCTGGACGATGGCTTGACAAAATATTTGGTAACCTGGAGCAGTTATTAGCCGAAGGCGCTACAATTATGGGTAAGATTTTTGAGCTCTCTTTAGTTTGTCTCATTCTTGGGTTCTTATCAAACGATCTCGTGTTCCGACGCGTTCGAGATACGATAGTCGTTTTGATTCTTTCGTTGAGCAAAATGCGAGTTCATCGCCTCGCTCTTCTACCTTCGTGACTCATGGTACGTGGTGTCTATCATGTGTCCCGACTGCGAAGTTATGTCCTTGGTTACAGTCATGTCCTCGATATAGTCGTTGGTACCGACTTACCTCCAGGCTTGGCTCTTGTCCATTTGTGTGAGTTAGCATAGGCAAGCGAGGACAAGTTCCTATTCAACTGACTCAGGAGTATATGTATCCATATGCCTCAATTTTCCTGTGTGTTGCTTTTATGCATTTATCCATTAGTTACTTCTGCAACTATCTTTTCTATTTCAGTTATTTGCTTAGTATAATCATTTGAATTATGATTTGATTTCTTTAGCTTTCTCGTGTGTTCCAGCTCGACAAGCCTTGGTGAAATTTCGAGGACAAAATTTTTGTAAGGAGGGTAGAGATGTCACACCCGATTCCAGATTTAGTATTTCTTGAATTTCTAGAATTTAATTTTTCCTGATAATGTATTCCTGTTGTATTTTCTGATGTTGATTCCTGTCATTTTATTAATTATTTTATTTTTTCTGTTGTTGAGAGAGACTACCCGAGACTAATAGGATACCCGTTGGCATTATCATAACCTGGTTTAGAACCCGCATGTACAATGGACCCTTGGTTCGGTTCATTTTGGGTGAACCCATGACTAAACCCTCTTTCTCTCCTCTCTTGGTATATATATATATATGAGCTTTTCTATGTCCTCTCTTTCTTCTTCATCTTATTTTCCCCTTCCTCCTCTCCCTCAAGCTCCCCCTAACCCTAACCCTAAGGGAAAGTTGATGCGACTTAGACCGTAAGAGGTAGAGGCTATGAGCCACCCAAGGCAAGTACATCTTGCTCAATGGTGAAGTCATAAATTTTTGGATTTTTATATATGTTATTGTTCTAAAAATGTATTTGATGGAAAATGTTCTCCTTGAGTTGCTGATCATATTTAGTTCTTAGGAGTTTTGGATTTTGATGTATAAATTTTTGTAGATCTGAGTTTCAAATTTAAGGATTTTATGTATTCTATGGGTTTTTCTTAGTTTTGATCTATTAAAACTTAGTATTTTCGAAAACTAGTTGTTCTTTATGTTAGAGCATTTTATTTCATGTAATTTGGCTTTTGTTTTACTTGATTTGGAGTTAAAATGAAATTTTTATGTAGAAAACAAAATTTTGGTTTTCAGAGCTTTCGGCCATGGCTGAACCTGCTGTTGGAGAAGACGAAGTCTTCATGCGGCCAGCGAGCTATGCGACCTAGAGTGCCATATGGCCCGAGAGGGTTATGCGGCCTGAACTCTTGTCGCATGCTGACAGCATGCGTCCATCTTGTTGGACGCATGACTGCTTATTTACACAAGTGTCCTTGAACACCTTGTGTTTCACTCGCTGAACGAATAAAATTTTTGCTAAGTCCAAGAGAGTTCATGCGGCCAGTGGGTGCATGCGGCCAGTGAGTCCATGCGGCCAGTGGACGTATGCGACCAGGAATTCTTGTATGCATTTTGTGTTCCCTGTTGTTATGTTCTCTCGATAATTCCTTCAGTGATTATTGTTGTGTGCTTCCTTATGTCGATGCAAGTTTATGATACCAAACAAATTTTGCATATAAGTTCATAAGACAAGTTTATGTACAAGTTCACCATCCTCACGACACCGTGAAAATGTTTATGTATGGAAATTCATTGCAATTGGCATCGGGCAATCAAGTGTGAGTATTGTCCGGTGTATCGCTTATCATGAATATGATAACTCATAAAAAGCTCGTACTCGCGACTCGTCATTTTAGGGAGTTCTCAAGTGTCCACGACTCGAGAACTTGAAATAATTTATTAATTATTAAACAAGATAAGATTTACCTAGAACATTGGGAGGAAAGAATTTTGTGCTACCGGCTACCCCGATCCCCAAGGGCCCCATGCGGCATGGACAACCCTGCTAGGCGAGGGTTTCATGACTGATCAAGTTTACGCGTGCTACAGCACTTACAAGACAAGTTTATATACAAGTTTATGTTGTAAAGAAAGTTTATGATTACAAGTTCAAGTTTATGCTTTTGAGTTAAATTTTTGTTTATGACTAGTAACAAGTTATGTTGTTGTATGGTTGATTTTGCATTTAAATTTACTAGACAAGCGTACCCTTGTCCATCCGATTTAACTGCAGTATCGGTGGTAGCAATATTCTTAAAATATGCATTTAGTAATTAATGTCTGTGACAACTCTAGCTAGTTAAGCATAGCAAGCCGTAAAGAAGTTTGGTCATTCGATGAATGATGTTACTTTCATTATAGCTCGCTCTTTTAGTCTCATTTTCTCCCGGAGCGTGGTTATGGTGCTAAGTTTTGCTCGGGTGAAGGTCTGAAACCCCGGTCCTTGTTTGATTTAAGAGTTGTGGTCCCGATCCAGAGTAGTTCATATGCTCTCTTGCCGCTTGTCGCCTTACTTTCATTTCTGCACTTATTATCAGTTCTTTCAGTATTATTCTTGAGACAAGTACGTTCGTACCATACAAGTCTCAATCTGCATTTATTTCATATATGTCTCTTTCTACTTATGTTGTGATGTGTTTGGTATATCACCTCGAGCTCCTTTCTGGTACTTATTGCTTGGGGTCCTGACCCCACTGGCCTTGTATGGCCAGGTTACCCCGAAGAGAACCATGATCCACCGCGCTTCCAGCAAGATGGTTCACACTCGTAGGACTGCGGCCGAAGCTCGCGAGTGGGTTTCCTTTCTTTCACCCCTCGTCTTGATTACTTTATTTTGTGGTATTTAGCAAGGGGCAAAGTTAGCTCCTTATATTTTTGAGACTTCGGTCAACGTGATTATATATATTAGACCATTGTCGGTATATTTGATCATGTATTATTTAAACTCTGCTAGTGCAGCATTTTGTATTCACTAGCTTCATGATCATATATGACATATAATTTGGGATGCCTTTTTACTTTCATGTATGATATACTCTTGTACTTGTGTTGCTGGATTGAGATTATAGGATATGTCGGCCTCGGGACTGGCGTTATAGCATGCTAGAGTTCACCCATCTGTCTTCTAGACAACCTTAACACATTGCGGCTTACTTCGGTATTCTGCAAGGTGCGGTTGGCCATGTCAGTCCCGTATTTACCCACTATTCTGGGAGCTGTGCGTGACATCAACAAAAGAAGCAAAGACTACAACAATGATGACGAAGAGCAAATCTGCTCCGGATGCAAGAAGAAAGGACACATTAAGAAAGACTGCCCATCAGCAAAGAAGGAAAACAGATTTGAAAAATCCACAAAACGAGTATCCTCCCGAAAGTACGCTAACACAAGCATTTGGCACGAAAGCGAATCCAGCGACTCAGACGCTGATAAATCACAAGACGATGCATATGTTTATCTAATGGCTTTCGATAAGGTGGATCGTCCGTCCCATTCTAAAAGCAAATGGATACTCGACAGTGGTTGCTCACGACACATGACCGGTGACGCATCTATATTCACAACACTGTCGATGAAGAAAGAATGATATGTTTCCTTCGGCAATAACTTGAATTGGTACATTATAGGTAACGGTAATGTTGGTATGTCTCCCTATCCAGTAATTAAAGATGTTTGTCTTTTTACTGAATTGAAACATAACCTTCTTAGCATTAGTCACTTAGCTGATCATGGTTATGGTATCAATTTCGCAAAAGATAAATATTCTATAATTGATGGATCAACTTGTAAAACAGTTTTTGAAGGAATCAGGGAAGACAATATTTATGTATTTTATCTTTCCGAAGACACTAACCACGCAGGTAGATGCCCATATGCCATCAAAGATAAAAGCTGGATATGGCACATGCGTCTAGGACACGCCAATATGTACACAATTTCAAGACTATCTACTAAAAAGCCAGTGGGAGGCTTACCAGAAATCGTTTTCAAGAAGGATTTGGTATGTAGTGAATGTGAAAAGAACAAAGCTATGAAATCCTCCTTTAAATCGATTAACGCTGTAATTACTTCTCGACCTTTGCAACTTATTCATATGGATTTATTTGGACCCTGTAGAATCGCCAGTCTTGACAGTAAATTATGTCTTTGTGATTGGTGATGATTTCTCAAGATTCATATGGGTTTTCTTTCTTGCAAATAAAAGTTTTACATGTTCTAAATTTTTGAAATTTTGTAAAAAAGTACAAAACGTAAAATGCTTCATGATTACTCGAATCCGAAATAATCATGTGGCGAATTCGAAAATGCTGATTTTCAAAACTTTTGTGATTCAAATAAATTTTCTTATGAATTTTTATGTCCTAGAACTCCCTAACAAAATGGTGTTGTTGAGAGGAAGAATAGAACTCTAAGCGAGATGGCTAGAGTAATGCTTAATCAATTTAACCTTCCAAATTATTTTTGGACTGAAGCTGTAAATACAGCGTGTTGTCTTGAATAGGGTTCTGATTCGACCTAAATCGAAAAAGACTCCCTATGAATTATGGTTTGGTAGAACTCCATCTGTTAACTATTTCAAAGTTTTTGGTTGTAGATGCTTTATTCTTAATACCAAAGATAACTTAGGTAAGTTTGATGCTAAAGCAGATAAGGATATCTTTGTAGGATATGCTGCCAAAAGTAAGGGATATAGAGTTTTTAATAAACGTTCTATGATTATTGAAGAATCATTAACGTTACTTTTGATGAGTTAAATTGTCAAGCAGTACATAACAGTGATGATGAAGATATAATCATTAGCAAAGCACCAACATAAACTACACCCAGTACCAGCTACCTGGAAAGTCTGCCAAAGAAAATGAGATTCATGACTGACCATCCAGAAATTCTGGTAATAGGCGATATAACCAAAGGTGTAAGTACTCGCTCTTCTACTAGAAATATAGCTGCTAGTATTGCATTCATTTCACAAGTAGAACCTAAAAATGTACAAAAACTTTGTTATGTTGAATTTTGGATTTCTGTTATGCAATAGGAATTGAACCAATTTGAACAGAATCAAGTTTAGGAACTTGTTCCCAAACCTATTTATCACCCGGTCATTAGTACTAGATGGATATTCCAAAATAAACTTAATGAGAATGGTTTAGTCACTCGTAACAAGGCTCGACTCGTAGCTCAAGTTTATAACCAAGAAGAAGGTATTGACTACGACGAGACTTATGTTCCAGTTGTGAGACTCGAATCCATTCGCATGTTATGTGTTTTTGCTTATTTTAATGATTTTAAACTATTTCAAATGAATGTAAAAAGTACATTTTTAAATGGTTTTATTAAAGAAGAGGTTTATGTTGCACAACCACCTGGTTTTGAAAATTTTAAACTTCCTAATCACGTTTTTAAGGTATGAAAAGCTCTCTATGGACTCAAACAAGCCCCTCGTGCTTGGTATGAGCACCTTAGTTCTTTTCTACTTGAAAATAGTTTTCAAAAAGAAAGGTGGACACGACACTGTTTATAAATTATTAGATAATGATCTCCTATTAGTACAAATTTACGTTGATGATTTTATTTTCGGTTCAACTAATGAGATTTTATGCAAAGAATTTGCTAAGTGTATGCAGAGTGAATTCGAAATGAGTATGATGAGAGAGTTGAACTTCTTCCTAGGACTTCAAATCAAACAAAATTCACAAGGGACATTAATCAACCAAGCTAAGTACACTAACGACTTATTCAAGAAGTTTGACATAGAAAATGCAAAACCAATTGGGACTCCTATGAAAACTTCTACCAAGCTTGACATTGATGAACGTGGCAAACCAGTTGATACACGTAACTATCGAGGTATGATTGGTAGTCCACTTTATTTAATTGCTAGTCGTCATGATATAATGTTTAGTCTTTGTTTATGTGCAAGATTTCAAGTGAATTCGAAGGAATCACACTTGTGCGCAGTTAAGCGTATAAATCGATACCTTAATCGCACTTCGACTGTCGGCTTATGGTATCCCAAAACTACGTCGTTTAACCTTATTGGTTATTCATATGCTGATTTTGCCGGATGCAAAGTTGATCGAAAGAGTACCAGCGACACGTGTCATTTCCTAGGAAAAGCTTTAGTCTCATGGTTTAGCAAGAAACAAAATTATGTAGCATTATCAACTATTGGGGCTGAGTATATCGCCGTAGGACGTTGTGCTCAAATTTTGTGCATGAAACAAATCCTTGAAGACTACAATCTTCACTACACCAAATTTTTTATATATACTGTAATAACACTAGCACGATCAATCTTACTAAGAACCCCATATGTCACTCACGTACCAAATATATTGATATTAGATACCATTTTTTAAGTGATCATCAAGCTCACTATGATATGTGTCTTGAATTTGTTGACACAGAGCATCAATTAGTTGATATATTTACTAAACCGTTAGTAGAAGATCGATTCAACTTTATACGTCGTTTATTAGGAATTTTGGATATCAATAATATATAATTAATATGTATTTTCTTAAATCTTGATCCTATATGTAAAACTTATTTTAGAGACTAGCCAAAAGGGTCATTTTGTCAAAAAGGCATAAAAGCCTAAGCGACATGGTACTTAAGCGTCTTCGGACCACCGCTAGCTGGGATACGACCCCTACAGCTATCTGAGATGATCAATACATAACAGAAAAAAGATTTATTAAATACTATTAGTCATTATTATTGAAATTCATAAATTACTAATATATTGATTTACAAAGTTGGCTTGTATCGAAAAGAAAGTGAACGGACGATGATGAAGATGCATGTGCAATCAGCTGAACCAAGGTCCTCGACTCAGGCCAAGCGAGATACGCACAAATGTCTGAGGATTGATGACTGGCACACTCTGAGCTCAAGGGGCGAATAAGACAACGGACCCGAGGACATCACTCGCCTGGTGGGAGAGCGGTAAGCGCGAGCAGCCGAGGCGACCGGTTCCGTAGGAAGCTCTCGCCACGTGCAAGCGGCTGATGGACACCGATGTCGACAAGACCCGCTTGTGGGCGATAAAAGCCCGCTTGCGGGCGTCCGTGGTGATGATGAAGCTGCCCGTGTGACGAGGATCACACGAATGTCATAGGAAACATGATAACTGGCGCATTATGAGCCCGGTAGAGGGAAAAAAAGAAAAAAAAAGTGAATCATAACTTAAACTAAAGTTGAAACATCAGAACTCTACTAGAGTTTGGACAGAGTTCGGACATAAGTCGGCCTGAACTCTGTCCGAGTTCGGTTGGCTATGGTTTTCTTTAAGTTGTGGGCCCCACTCTTTCTTATATACACACCCTTCATCTTCCCAATCGGTTCCAGCATCTTCCAGCAGCCAAAAATCCTCCAAAACCCTAATTTCTCAAACCTAACCCCTTTGGATCTCCCTCGTGCGGTTTCAGGAGCTAAAAATTTATATTTTGGTTCTATTCATCATTCTCTACGACTGATCATCATTTGATTGAAGGTATAAATCATATTTCTCCTTTCAATTATTTCCATGACTCCCAAATTGTTTAATAAGAAGAGAAAAGTAGGAGAAGCCTCAGCTTCCAATCAGGATAATGTTTCTCAATCTCTGTTTAGTCCAGCCTTGCAAGACGATAGATAATTTAATGGATTAATTTTTTGCTTTATTAGATCAATCCATTGAATGGTCCAACGACTTTGTCGACCGCACCGTATGTTCTTACAGTCCCTATTTTACTGTATTTCCTAATTGTTTGGACTCTTTTCGTGCGTTAGGATTAGATGACATAGTGACCACTAGATTTTCAATATTTATTAATGTTGTCCGCATATTTTACTGTAATATGTCCTTAGTTGATTATTCTGTTAAATCTCGTGTTGTTGGATTAGATATTGAATTTGATGCTGAATACTTAGGAGAAATTCTTCACATTTTCAATGAAGGAGAACCCCTGGTACTTATCACATATTTCAAATTCACCAATGTCACGCCCCAGTCCCAAAATATCGAGGGACTGGGCGCACGGCAATGGCCAGCAGCACGCACCGATGGACAACCCAATTTAATGGATCCATCAGGGCATGCTTAAGCTGTAGTCCAGCAGGAAAATAGAGCAATTGTTACAGGTCACAGACTAATCTAATCTCATCCACAACAGATAATCACAGATTAAATGCCAGAAATAATGCAAATAGAATTAACTATCAAATCTCAATAAATGTCTCGGGGAACAATCCGAGAATATATCTGATACATCAAAACAAATAGACAGGAAATAAAGGAACTGGAAATAGAAACAGAAATAACTGACTATATACAGCCAATACTCAGGAGAAGTCCTCTGGTGCTGGCTCGTCCTCAGGTCCTGGTACAGCTCCTGGAAGGGCTCCTGTACGGTGTATCTCTGGATGGATCTCCTCGGCTATACCTGGGGACATCATCCGGATCCAGGTCCTCAGGGGACAGCAAGGTACAGAAAATACAAGCCAAAATAAATGCAGTGCAGCAATAAATAAGCAATAGGGTAAACTATGTAAACCAGCTAAGTGATAAATGCAACATGAGAGCAGCACAAGAAACTCAGGCTGTAACTGCTACAAGCTCTGTGTCGGGGAGCCGGTAGCAGTGATATCATATAGTTGTCTAGCTCGTAGTGAGACTTAAGACGCCGGCATAATATATAATCAACCTGTAGCCTGTGTGTCTCTCCCCACCCAATGTAATCACGCATATCATGACCATAACGTCTCATGTCCATGTCAGCGGGATTATAGCTAATGCAGCAAGTCACAATGTCTATAAAGTATCTCTGTCAAGTCCTGTTTCCTATACAAAATCACCATGAATATCTCAGGAAGACCCTGTCTCATGAATAGTGTCAAGTGTCCTGGGTTCTGGAGTACTTGATAAGACAAGTACGAACATTATCGGGTCTCGATAACCATCTCTATGTGACGTTACACAACTCCGCGTACGGAGTTGGCACCCGACCAGTAATCGGACGCTAAGTAAAGCCACTCGGTCCTGGGTTTAACAGTTGAAACAAGTTTATATGTATTTAAACAGGAATTCAGGCAAAGTTCTATAACAGGAATTAATGCAATTTGGCAAGCTTTAATTGCCCACTGATGTATAAACAAGTCAAGGAAAATAAGTAGCAAGCTGCAGGATTTGGCAAGGTACACTTGCCTGTGGTTCCGGCTCTGTTTACGGCTCTGACCTCAGCTGGATTTGCAGGCGGTACTCCGGTTGCTGAAACAAACATCACCATCAGATCCAGAAAATATCAATCAGCTAGGAACGTCTTTCCTTGAGTCCAATTTGGAGACAAGGGCAGAAAAGGCAGTTTCGGGTCAAAACGGGGTCCACATGTGGGCCCGCTTTGCACCGAAAAATGCGTCAGGGTCAATGGTCTCCAAATTTACCAAATTTAGTGTCAACAGGTCAGGAACGATGATACGAACCCAACGGAACTTCCAGAATTGGATTCCGATGAGCCGATCACTAAATCGCCCGTCGAGCGGGGCCTGTGGGGCCCACGACACGCGATTTCGTCAACGTTCTCAGAATCGAACCAAACTTGACCCACAGGACCAGCGTATACGAGTCCGATGGCGCAAGTTTCGTCTCGATCCGACGTGTGTACACAAAGTTAGGACGCGTTCCAGGAAGTACGGATACGGGGCGATGTCCGCGGATATGCGTTGATCCCGGTGTGCACGCACACCCGAATCGACTTATGCGAAATTCCACACGTCCGTATCGACGATGCGCACGTATCTGTGAAGACCGCGCGCGACCAAGTCGTCCCGTTTGGCGGGACGTACTCAGTTCCGGGGTGAAACAGGGTCTGATTTTTCATGTTTTTGGATCGTGGTGTGCGATCACCACAGGACGCGATGACCCGAACGGTTTGTCCGGACACCGAGAGGATCATACAGGCTTCGCAACGCAATTTGCGGAATCGAAATCCGAGCTACGAGCAAGAAGATACACGCACCTGAACGGGACCCGAAAACCGGGCAAAATCGTGTCCGACACGACACTGAGTCCCGTGTCCGTGTCCGACACAGGGGATACCGCGCTAGGGTTAGGGTTAGGGCTTCCGGCCGACTCCGGCGGAGGGCGGCGCCTGGTTGAGGCGGAGAGGGCCGGGGGTGCTGCGGCGGAGGGCGGCGAGGCGTCCCCGGTGGGGGCGGCGACTCAGGGCGGCCGGCAGCGGCGTCGGTGAGCTGCTGTTGCTGCCGGCTGCTGCTGTCGACTGCGGTGCCCGTCGTCGGAGACGAAGGGGAGGGGAGGAAGAAGGAGGGGGAGCCGGGTGGTCGTCGGCGAGGGCGGGCTGCGCCGCGGCGGCGCCGTGGCGGTGGTCTGGGTGGGAGAGGGCGGAGAGTCTGAGGCGGTGGGGCTCGTCGGGGAGGGTTTATATAGGGGGTGGCCGGGGGTTGAGGGGGCCGAGACGAGCGGTGGAGTGGCGAAGAAAGCGGCGGTGTGGGTGGTAGTCCGGGCAGAGCGGAGCTGCGCCGGCGACGGCGTCTCCGCCGCGAGACGCGGGCACAGGGGAGAGAGGGGGTGCGGGTTCGGGCACGGGCGGGTCGGGTCTGGTGGATCCGACCCGACCCGGTAAGGGGCTGGGCCGGGTCGTGGGCTAGGGCTGGGTTTGGGCCCAGTGGGCCGGGCCAGGTTTAAAAATAATATTAATAATAATAAAATCAGTAATTTAATTAATAAATAAATAATTAAATACTTTTTAGGCATTTAAAAATAGGTCTGAGGCCCAATAAATTCCAGAAAAATTGTCCTAAGTCCAGTTTTTCATTTTACATCCAAAAATATTATTTTCATAATATTTTAATATTGTTTATTATCAATTAAAAATTATTGAATAATTAAAATCCTGTTTTTAAATTACAGAAAAATCCCAGGAAATTCCAGAAAATTATGAAAAATCCATTTTTTAAAATTTTGAAAAATCAGGGGGTTTACAATCTACCCCCCTTAAGAGGATTGCGTCCTCGCAATCAAAGAATAACCGGTCAACAGAGATGACGCGGTCGCAAGCATCGTTTGAAAACACATCACAAGATACTTCAGGGAAATACCGTTTCCCTAACAATAAAAGTTATGCACTTCCAGAGAAATCTAGTTAAAGCAAAAAAATTACAACTTTTATGAAAACCAGGTTATTATTAACAAGTTGCAAATTACTAGGTTGGGACTGAGGTCACGAACCAAGAGGCACGAACTAAACAACACTAAAAACGGATAACTACGAATCACTTACGCGCATTGGCTACTCCACGAGTCTGCGCGTTCTCCACTGTCATCGTCAGGGCTTGCTCGCATCCTTGCAGTCGATTCTTCTGCTGTTGAGCCTGTTGGAAGAGTAGTTCCTGGGGTATCAAGGGTGGCCTCGACTGATACCCTGCTGGAGCTGGTGGTAGGACTTCTTGAACTTCCGTTTGCGGTGCTTCCAATGCTGGAGAGGCTGGCCTCGCTTGCTGGTTACCCTTTGGTGCTCTGTCTCGACGCTCAGGGCATTCCTTTAATAAATGCTGACTGGATCCACAGACTATGCATAATCTCTTCTTTCGTCTGCACTCGTCTTCAGTATGGCCTCGCTTGCGACAATATGGACAAACAGGTATTGTCTGCAGAGATGCTTCTGGTGGCTGGTGTACGTGGGGTCTTTTTGTAACTTCTTCTTGTGGTGCTGAAGTGGAAGTCCGTTTCAGACTGATCTCTCTCCTGATGACGCGCTCAATGCGTCGTGCTGCAGCAAGGACGTCAGAATACGAGGTAGGTGCAACGGATCCAATATGTTTCTGTAGCTCAATGTTTAGTCCGTCGAAGAATTTCTCAGCCTTCTCTTCTTCTGTCGGGATCAATATTGGAGCGAAGCGACTTAGACGAATGAACTCAGCGTTGTACTCTTCCACCGTCTTAGTATCCTGAGTAAGGTGATTGAACTTGTCCCGAAGTTCTGATCGAGCGATAGCTGGAATGTACATCTCCTGAAAGAGTCTAGAGAACTCTTCCCAAGTGACTCGGTCTGGTCCGAGCCGTGCTTCCTCAGATAGCCACCAGTGATGCGCATTATCCGTCAACTGCATTCTGACGGCAGTCATCCAACGTTCCTTTGGAAGTTCAGCTGCTTCTAGTTGATGTTGAGTGTTGGTGAGCCACTCATGAACTTCACTGGGCTCTTCTTTGCCTGAGAAGGTACGAGGCTTCAGCTGGCGAAAATCAGAAATAGAGCCCGTCGTTGGTCGTCGTGCTGGTAGGTCTGCCTGCTCTAGTGCGGTTACTAGGCTGCGACTGAAAGCCTCTTGTTGAGCTTGCGTTATTGCATAGATCATTTGAAACACCTGCTGCCCGTCCATGGCCTGCCCTGGTGGAATTACGGGCATTGATGGAGTAACTGGCGTCGTTGGTGGAATAGCATCGTGCTGGACTCTCGAGGTATGTTGTTGAGCTGATTGTCCTCCATCCATTAGTGTTACTTCATCTTCGTTGGTTACCTCAGCATCTCGTGGTGACGTTATGGGAGTCTCGTCGTTTGCTTGTGAATCCATAACCCTGCAACCAAAATAAACAATAAGAGGCGCACAGGGATCAAGGCAGGATGCAAGTCAAGAAATTAATTCGAAGTCGATATGGATATCAAGAACGTTTCAAGCAAGTGGATGAGATCCTAAAAACTTATCCTATCTTATTTGCAGGCCTGTTCGGTCCCTGAGTTGAAACCGAACAAATTAGTCGTAGACCTGCATGGGCCACCACAAAAACCATGTCACGCCCCAGTCCCAAAATATCGAGGGACTGGACGCGCGGCAATGGCCAGCAGCACGCACCGATGGACAACCCAATTTAATGGATCCATCAGGGCATGCTTAAGCTGTAGTCCAGCAGGAAAATAGAGCAATTGTTACATGTCACAGACTAATCTAATCTCATCCACAACAGATAATCACAGATTAAATGCCAGAAATAATGCAAATAGAATTAACTATCAAATCTCAATAAATGTCTCGGGGAACAATCCGAGAATGTCTGATACATCAAAGCAAATAGACAGGAAATAAAGGAACTGGAAATAGAAACAGAAATAACTGACTATATACAGCCAATGCTCAGGAGAAGTCCTCTGGTGCTGGCTCGTCCTCAGGTCCTGGTACAGCTCTTGGAAGGGCTCCTGTACGGTGTATCTCTGGATGGATCTCCTCGGCTATACCTGGAGA
Organism: Iris macrosiphon; assembly: GCA_036927795.1. Taxonomy (NCBI): domain Eukaryota; kingdom Viridiplantae; phylum Streptophyta; class Magnoliopsida; order Asparagales; family Iridaceae; genus Iris; species Iris macrosiphon. The sequence continues at coordinate 95,683,899 of JAYESA010000014.1, forward strand.
CATCATCCGGATCCAGGTCCTCAGGGGACAGCAAGGTACAGAAAATACAAGCCAAAATAAATGCAGTGCAGCAATAAATAAGCAATAGGGTAAACTATGTAAACCAGCTAAGTGATAAATGCAACATGAGAGCAGCACAAGAAACTCAGGCTGTAACTGCTATAAGCTCTGTGTCGGGGAGCCGGTAGCAGTGATATCATGTAGTTGTCTAGCTCGTAGTGAGACTTAAGACGCCGGCATAATATATAATCAACCTGTAGCCTGTGTGTCTCTCCCCACTCAATGTAATCACGCATATCATGACCATAACGTCTCATGTCCATGTCAGCGGGATTATAGTTAATGCAGCAAGTCACAATGTCTATAAAGTATCTCTGTCAAGTCCTGTTTCCTATACAGAATCACCATGAATATCTCAGGAAGACCATGTCTCATGAATAGTGTCAAGTGTCCTGGGTTCTGGAGTACTTGATAAGACAAGTACGAATATTATCGGGTCTCGATAACCATCTCTATGTGACGTTACACAACTCCGCGTACGGAGTTGGCACCCGACCAGTAATCGGACGCTAAGTAAAGTCATTCGGTCCTGGGTTTAACAGTTGAAACAAGTTTATATGTATTTAAACAGGAATTCAGGCAAAGTTCTATAACAGGAATTAATGCAATTTGGCAAGCTTTAATTGCCCACTGATGTATAAACAAGTCAAGGAAAATAAGTAGCAAGCTGCAGGATTTGGCAAGGTACACTTGCCTGTGGTTCCGGCTCTGTTTACGGCTCGGACCTCAGCTGGATTTGCAGGCGGTACTCCAGTTGCTGAAACAAACATCACCATCAGATCCAAAAATATCAATCAGCTAGGAATGTCTGTCCTTGAGTCCAATTTGGAGACAAGGGCAGAAACGGCAGTTTCGGGTCAAAACGGGGTCCACATGTGGGCCCGCTTTGCACCGAAAAACGCGTCAGGGTCAATGGTCTCCAAATTCACCAAACTTAGTGTCAACAGGTCAGGAACGATGATACGAACCCAACAGAACTTCCAGAAATGGATTCCGATGAGCCGATCACAAAATCGCCCGTCGAGCGGGGCCTGTGGGGCCCACGACACGCGATTTCGTCAACGTTCACAGAATCGAACCAAACTTGACCCACAGGACCAGCGTATTGCTACGAGTCCGATGGCGCAAGTTTCGTCTCGATCCGACGTGTGTACACAAAGTTAGGGCGCGTTCCAGGAAGTACGGATACAGGGCGATGTCCGCGGATATGCGTTGATCCCGGTGTGCACGCACACCCGAATCGACTTCTACGAAATTTCACACGTCCGTATCGATGATGCGCACGTATCTGTGAAGACCGCGCGCGACCAAGTCGTCCCGTTTGGCGGGGCGTACTCAGTTCCGGGGTGAAACAGGGTCTAGTTTTTCCTGTTTTTGGATCGTGGTGTGCGATCACCACAGGACGCGATGCCCCGAACGGTTTGTCCGGACACCGAGAGGATCATACAGGCTTCGCAACGCAATTTGCGGAATCGAAATCCGAGCTACGAGCAAGAAGATACACGCACCTGAACGGGACCCGAAAATCGGGCAAAATCGTGTCCGACACGACACTGAGTCCCGTGTCCGTGTCCGACACAGGGGATACCGCGCTAGGGTTAGGGTTAGGGCTTCCGGCCGACTCCGGCGGAGGGCGGCGGCTGGCTGAGGCGGAGGGGGCCGGGGGTGCTGCGGCGGAGGGCGGCGAGGCGTCCCCGGTGGGGGCGGCGGCTCAGGGCGGCCGGCAACGGCGTCGGTGAGCTGCTGTTGCTGCCGGCTGCTGCTGTCGACTGCGGTGGCCGTCGCCGGAGACGAAGGGGAGGGCAGGAAAAAGGAGGGGGAGCCGGGTGGTCGTCGGCGAGGGCGGGCGGCGCCGCGGCGGCGCCGTGGCGGTGGTCTGGGTGGGAGAGGGCGGAGAGTCTGAGGCGGTGGGGCTCGTCGGGGAGGGTTTATATAGGGGGTGGCCGTGGGTTGAGGGGGCCGAGACGGGCGGTGGAGTGGCGAAGAAAGCGGCGGCGTGGGTGGTGGTCCGGGCAGAGCGGAGCTGCGCCGGCGGCGGCGTCTCCGCCGCGAGACGCGGGCACAGGGGAGAGAGGGGGTGCGGGTTCGGGCACGGGCGGGTCGGGTCTGGTGGATCCGACCCGACCCGGTAAGGGGCTGGGCCGGGTCGTGGGCCAGGGCTGGGTTTGGGCCCAGTGGGCCGGGCCAGGTTTAAAAATAATATTAATAATAATAAAATCAGTAATTTAATTAATAAATAAATAAATAAATAATTAAATACTTTTTAGGCATTTAAAAATAGGTCTGAGGTCCAATAAATTCCAGAAAAATTGTCCTAAGTCCAGTTTTTTATTTTACATCCAAAAATATTATTTTCATAATATTTTAATATTGTTTATTATCAATTAAAAATTATTGAATAATTAAAACCCTGTTTTTAAATTACAGAAAAATCCCAGGAAATTCCAGAAAATTGTGAAAAATCCAGTTTTTAAAATTTTAAAAAATCAGGAGGTTTACAACCAACGACATGACTTAGACTCTTTTAAGGACTATATTGGTTTACCGAACCCTCGTACTCGTAGTCAACTTAAGGCTAAATACTTGAATAGATGGTTCTATGACTTACATCGTATTATCTTTTCAACCATTCTGCCTAAACAGACCTCCACTGATGAAATTACAAACTTAGAGCTGTGTGTTATGTATCAGATCTACTTTGGAGTTAAATTTAGATTTCCAAAGACTATGATTTAGATGATGATCCGCTCCCGCAAGAACAAGTGTAACCTTGTGTATGCTATGTACTTGCCTATTATCTTTGAGCATTTTCAAATCTCTCTTGAGGATTCACCTATCTTGCCGAGCCAGCCTATCTCTTTGTTGCTCGACGTTCTGACCATGTTCCTCTAGCTGCCCCACCTCCTCCTCCACCTACTGCTGACATACCTCACCATGACCCTGCTGCTGCTTCCGAGCCACCTGCCTCCTTAGACGAGCTCCGAACTTTGATGCGAGATCACATCAGAGTTTAGGATGAGCGTCACGGACTAGCGCTTGAGTATCGTGCTCTTGAGGATGATCGTCATAGTCAGACAGATTATCAGACCATTCTGTTTTCAGGCGATATCCAACTCCTTGGCAGTACTCCTTCTCTCAGATCCCTGGTGGACCCTATCCTATGGTTTGTGATCCTTGACGAGACGGATATCGGATTGTTGACCCAACCGGTCTGCTGAGACTGGAGACCCGACAACTGGAGATGACGAGTGATGCAGATCCTTATGCTATCGTTTTAGTTATATGAGCTCTTTGTATTACTCTAGTTTATTATCTTTTGCACATTTCTTTTATGTTGATGTAGCACCTTCAGTTTATGTAGTAGTTTGAGACTTCAGTTTATGTTTAAAACTGCTTCTGAAATATTTATTATGCTTCTACTACGAATATTTCTGCAACTGTGAAATGTAATTTCAATGCTTATTTAATGCTTGTTTAAAGCAATATCTATGTTACTTCGCTCTTGTTGTTGTTGTTGTTTTTTTGACATCTACGCTACAATTGCGGGAGAGCTTTCCCTATTCTGATCAAATGACAACGGGAGAGTAATACTGATATCAGCTCAGCATTCAAGCTTTCAGCAAAAGAAGAAGTACTACTACATTCAGATTTTGAGTTTCATTCTCTGCTATATCGGCCAGAGTTTATCAATTATCAAAATTGAGGAAATTATTGGCCCATTGGTCTTGGTCGAACCTTATTTCGATAATCGTCTAAACTTGGACTTGATATAACCTATGAGAACCGACGATACAGACGTACTTCGGCTACAACTAGAGTTTCAGAGAATGGAAATGCGACTTGTTTTCAGTATCGAGTTAATGTAATTTTTTTATTTATTGAGTATAGAAAAATATGTAAATCGAGTCGCACTTGGTATTTAGAGACTATCCAAAATATTTTCTAAACCCAGATTATTTTTAGCCAAAATATTTTCGAGTTTTGAAAATAATCTAACTTATTTTTCCAAAACTAAGTTAGCCCAAACCAACCCAACCCATTCTGATTCTGACTGAATTTTTGGAAAACAAACTCGGTGCAAACTCGGTGTAAGTTCGGTGAGAGTTCGGCTCAAACTCGGCGGACCAAGTAAACCCTTGCAACCAGTTCTTCCTGCAGACTCGGCTCCAACGTTTAAAAATCTGAACATTTGGCATCCGAATTCATCCCGAACCCGGTTTGCAAAAGCACTATAAATAGAAAAAGAATTCACCATTCTTATTCACTCAATTCACTTTTATTTCTCTTCTCTATTCCCTCAGTGCAAAAGCCTTTACATTTTCCAATCCCAAGTTTTCTACAACTCCTAAGCCTTAAGTGCAAGTGCGGTCTTGGTTAGAAGTTTTCAATAGTTGTAAAAAGAGCTTGCCGAAAAGTTAACACTTCGAGAAGTATTCGAGCCATTCAGATCAAAACTCGTGTCTGTACGAAGTTGTAAGTCTTCGGATCAAAGCTTGTGTTTCACTTGATAGTGAATTCCAACTCCGAACTAGAGTTCTCAAGACTGGACTAGTTTTCTCATACTAGTACTAGAACAAGTGTGCATTGCCTAAGTGTTAAGCCATATCAATAAACACCAACTAGTACAAGAACCCTTAACAAACATCAAAGTAGTTGAAAGTAAAAAATCACAAAACAGTTGCTCAACAGAAAGGAAAGATGCCACTAGTATAGGCAATCCACAAGTAGAGAATCTAGTAGTAGCCAATTAACGTGTGAATGACTGTCATTGATATCTCAATTGTATGAATCAAACAATCATAATCCGAGCAATATCTCACGACCTGAAGCAAAATATTGTGGTTAGAACCCAAAATATCACAAGCTGAGTATTATCTCACGCACAGAACCAATATATCCAAGATCTAATGAGCGGAACTAATATATTGCAATTAGATAGCAAAATATTGCGTCGAGAAAGCTACTATGGAAAAATCTTGCGAGTTCACGGAAATCTCGGGAGAATTCGCAAGTTTAAGAAGATTCTCACGAGAACTTCTTATTTCTCGTGAGTTAATGAATTTCTTGTGAGAGAGTACGAGATGGATAATATATCAGCAAGGAGGGAAGGGCACAATAGTAATTCACTGCGACCATCGATCTAGGGCATTCGATCGATCTATGGCGGGTGCGACAACACTCCAGAAGCAACAGTCTTGTGGTGGTTTGGTCAGGAGCAGTGGTGGTAGAGAAGGTCGGAGTGGTGGGTGGCTGCTAGGATGGTGGCTAGGGTTAGGGTTAGGGTTAGGATTAAGGTTAAAGCTTTGGAAGAGATGTGGAGTTTTTTGTGTTCTTTTAGGGAATAATGGAGACTATAGTTTGGGAAGAGGGGGTAAGAGATCTAATATTTTGCCCTGATACCATGTTGATAAGTTGGCTAAACTTAGAATAACTTAATTGTTTAGAATGGAAGAGTTACATATATATAGACAAGGTGGACATACTTCTCCTTGACTGGGCCAACACTTGAGTCTATCCAATGTGCAACTAAAAACTAAGCAAAAAAGAAAAAAGGCTCTAGGGCCATACAAAGGAGATTAAACACAATGCAAAACGACTATATTCTACAATCTTCTTTATGTAACACTAACACCAAGAATACCCACTCATGAACTGTTGTATGTTTGCAGGATTTCTGCTGTCACTGCATCAGCTGACTATGGGATTGATGGTTTCTTGCCAGTGGGAACTTGGGAATTACCCACTGGGGAAAAGGTGGCCAATGTACATCCTTTCAAATGTAAGTTGCTGCTCAATTAGATCTCAGTTCAGATTGAATACATTGTGTAGAGAGGTGGAGTAGAGTATGAGACAGGTTCATAAGCTAATGATTTACCTGATACAGAAACATATCGTTTCTCTCTAGTGTGATTTTTCCCTTCGGCATTGATTTATACATACTGTTCAATGTTCAAATATCATAGTCTATCCAGAAGATCTATGAAGAATGAAATATGTTTCATCTCGTTTTTTTTCAGATAAGACATTTTTTTGTAGTGGGAGATTGCAAATTTATGTTCTGTAGAAACTCGAAACCTTAAAAGTTACAGGTCAAGGTACTAGAAAGCATAAGTGCCAAAATAGGATATTTAAGACTCATAAGACTAAAATTGTTTCTGACTGCACTCTAAAGAGCAACCATTCTTTTGTACCAGGGCCTTTCATTGGGCCCCCGTGCATTGAAAATGCGTGCTACTCGGATTTATTGGGAGTCAGGAATGGGAAGCCCAAGTATTTATTATTTCAGGGTCTCTAGTGACCCATACTGGATTCAATTTGGTGCGGACATGTCTGCAACCATGATGGGAGCAACTTGTCGGCAACCATGTTCAACTTCAAACCCATGTCTCCCCCATTATTTTGCACTTTATCTGAAGCTATAATATTAAGATAACCTCTACCACTCTCTCATTTGCTGATCCAGGGCTTGTTTTATGGTATCAGGTGGGAATTTTTCGAGTATTGCACTTGATCCCAAGTCTATAGTTGTTCATAATGGTTTTGACAAATTCCAGGTTGGACACTGATCAGTTTACCTGAACTTGTATAGCCTTTTGAAACTGTAAAGCTACATGATGTATATGCTCTTGTCTGTGGCTCTCTTTGTACAGGTCACATGGAACTCAACTTGTAAAGGAAATTTTGGAAAATCTCTTGTAAAAATATCATTATATGCTGAGATCTTTGAGTTGATAAAGAGAGCCTTGCTTTCAGAATTTTTTTTTAAGGAAAAAAAAAATCTCTTCCTCGAAAAAGATTCTATTTCAAATTAATATAACATATTATGCAGGAATAGTTCATCGATTGTGTAGATGAAGCCGAGTCCTTGAACAAGATGCAATAAGGCTTGAAACAATCCTGTTGACGGTTCCCACTGTAGAGCTGGTAATTGAGCCTTCTTTTAGGCTTTTGTTTGGTTCACGGAAGGAAAGGAAATCAATTGTGTCTTTCCTTTGAGAAATTGTAGTTCTCATTTTTTTTTTTTGCCAGTGTTTGAAAAATTTCGAAATTTTGTAAGAGAAAGTGAATCAATATGTTGAGTGGAAGAATCATTTTTCTTTCTATTTTTCTTTCTCATGGGAATCAATTTGCTTTCATGCTCATTTGCTTTGGCACAGAAAATTAATGACTTTTTTTTCTCCAAGGTTCAGACTATGCAAACCAAATGTGGCCTAGGATCCCTTTGGTATCCGGAAATTCTATATTTTCGCAAACTATTTTTTTATAATTAAATTTGTAGAAAATTATATTCCTTTGGTGAATATAAATATTTTTGGGAATATATAAAAGTATATTCCTTTGGTGAATATATAAATATTTTTGGAAATATATAGCTCATATAAAACATATAACATTTTTGATTGATCATTAAATATATTCTATAGTTGTTTGATTTAATTTTTATAACGTAGTAGTTGGTTAAGGTGATGGGTAATATTCAAGAAAACAACGTTCAAATTTTATTTACATCGTTTTTTTACTTATAAATTAATTTGTATGATTTGAACTAAATTTAATTAAAACTCACACTTTTAGTCCCAACAAAAAAATGATTTTCTTTTCAGGAAGAGGTAAAAAAAAAGAGAATAAAAATGAAAACAAGAAAAAAAATATGAAAAAAACCAAACAAAAGAAAAATAATATGAAAATTTTAAAATACAAAAAATGTTATTTTAAAAAAGAAAAAAGATTATAAGAAACAAAAAAATAGAAAACATTTTTTTTTAGAAGTTTTTTTAAAAAACGAAAAAATGAAAATTTTTTTTTTTTTAAATGAAAAGAAAGAAAGAAAAAACTAACAAAAAATTCTAAAGAAAAAAATTAAATTAAATTAAATTAAAAATTACAAAAAAAGAAGAAAAGAAGAAAAGAAAAACAAAAGAAAAAGAAGAATAATAATAATATACCCATGGGTTGAACCGGACTAGGCCAAACTCAGACCCAAACTGAGTTAGACCAGATTTATTCTTAAGAAAACTTAATATACCCATATATTTCTTGGGGAATAGATTTTCCATGATTCATGGAAGTGTTGTTTTTTCGGGCTTTCAAAATTCTCGAAAATAAATTTATAACTCAAATCAAACATGATAATAAGTTATATATCCTAAATTTATTCCGCAATAAAAAAAATTATGCGTATCAAACGCACATTTATGCTCCTCAATCTCTAGGTGTGGCTAAAAGAACGTTCTGCACGTCACAAGGAAGTTGATGTTCCTGATCATTGGAATGACTCATACATGTAGACAAATGATTAACCAAAATTATGCTCTTCGATCTCTAGGCGTGGCTCAAAGAACGTTCTGCACGTTATAAAGAAGTTGATATGTTCTTGATCATTGGAACGAACAAATGATTAACCAAAAATACAGTTTGACTGATAATTCCATGTCGGAAATTTGTTGGTTATGAACTTTTAAGTCGGATTGGTTAAAATTTCCAACATGAATTAATCGACAATTAGTACATCAAACCGAATACCTAATAGAAATTATTTTATATTTGTTAGCATGTACTTACTAAGAAGATAAGTTTAGGTACCTTGTATAGTTTATGTGGGACAAATTTTATAATCTAAAACTTTATTTGAAAGTAATATTTTAAATTGATTTGGTCTAAAATATAGTTATTTAATGGAATTTTAGTTCATGGATTATTAACGAAATTAATCCACCAACCAAAAAAATCTAGTTGATTAAAACAGCCGACTAAGAGGGTCTTTAGGTTGATTTCGATTGTCTCGGCTGGCAAAATTGTACATCCAATTGCTTAGTTACCTAATTCTCGTATGAACTCAATCCCGAATATGAGGGAGGGAGCCAACTTGAGTTTTTTTAGATGGCTTCAGAGAAAACAAATCAATACACAAATGGACAAAAAAGAATGAAACAGAATTTACTCATTTGGCATCAATGCTAAGAAATTTATTATCACTTACAAGTTAGGAGAAGGCAAGGAATACAATAAAAATAAAACGGATTTTTTCGTTTAAAGTAATATAATATAATATATTTATAAATAAAGGAATAACTTCGGAGAAATAGCGGAGGGGGGGACCACTCGCCAACTCAGTTGGCGAGCTGCTGAGTTGGCGAGAATCTCGCCAACTGAGTTGGCGGGACACTCTCCTCGAGAGGCCACGCGCCAACTCAGTTGGCGGGGCGCTGACCGTTCCTATCCAACCGTTGCACAACGGCTCCCTCCAACGGCTCCCTCCAACCCCTATAAACACCCCCCCCCCCAAACACTCCTCACACAACACATTCTCCTCCTCCTCCTCCTCAAATTTTCACAGCTTCCTCCTCCTATTTTCACAGCTTCCTCCTCCTGTTTTCTGTAGCAAAAGTTCTCAACCGTCATGGATCGTAGCGTAAGAATTGTATGCTCGCACGACGGTAAAGTAAATGGGTTAAATTACGAAGGAGGAGAAAGTATAATTTTTTCAACTTATCCGAATATTAGTTTTGAAAATATACGTAATCATATTATTGAACGTTGTTCTATTCATTATGATTTTATTCTGAAGTCTATTTTTTGTTCTAATTATTTTTTGATAGATAGTGAAGATGCATGGAATTATATTCTTGAGATTAATTCACAATCACGATATATAAAAATATATGTTATTAAAGTAGTAGCAACCTTAGATAGTAGAAATAATGAATATTTTTCTGAATATCAGCATGTTAGTTCGGGTGCTAGTTCTTCTCAACAAATAGTTTCATTTATCGAAGAAGGTCATTCATCAGATGAATCTAACCATGATGATGATAGTGACAACGACGATGGAAATAGTGATGATTTAGTTGAAAATGTAGATTATACAGTAGATGATGATGTTGTAAAAGCTATCACTGATGAATTATTTAAGGGACAATCATTTCCTAGTCGTTCTCACTTTAGAAGCTTTATAAGTAATTTAGCAATTAAATATAATTTTAGTTGTTCAGCTAGTCTTATGAATAATGCTCATGGAATTATATATAGTTGTGATCAACCGAATTGTAATTGGAGAGTATATGTCAAATCTATTGGAAATGGCGATATAGTTAAAGTTAGTACATTAGAAAATCGTCATTCTTGTTTAGGAAGACTTAGTACAGGACGTCATCGACTAGCTACCGCTTCATGGATTAAGACCATGATAATTGACATTATTAGAGATAACCAGTCATACAGTCCATCATAAATTGTTAAAGATATATAGGGAGCACCGTATACAAGTTAGTTATTCCAAAGCATGAAGAGCCCGAGAGACAGCACTAGCTGAAATTAATGGTAGTTATGATGAGGCATACGCTAGTCTTGAGGAGTATTGTTATAGAATTATGGAGACAAATCCAGGTAGTACATGTTTTATTAAAACTGCCGAAAATAATAGCTTCCAACGAATTTTTATTTGTTTTAAGTCATGTATTGATGGATTTTTAAGTGGATGTTTACCAATTATTAGTACTGATGCTACATTTCTTTCGTCTAAATATCAAGGTATCTTATTTATTGCTTGTGCTCACGATCCTAACTATCAATTATATCCTATAGCTTATGCTGTTGCTGAAGGTGAGAATAGTGATTCTTGGTCTTGGTTTTTAAATTCGCTTAAAATATCTTTTGAAAGTTGTTTTAATGATTGGAGTGCAATTTTATTTATATCTGACAAGCAAAAGGGATTAATAAATGCTGTTTGTGCTATTTTTCCTGTATCTCCTCTTTTTTTGTATTCAACATTTTAAACAAAACATGAAAAAAGTTTCAAAAGAACCAGTATTTCAATGCTTGTTAGACTTGCTTGCTAGATCATATAATAAAACGGATGCAGAGAGTGTGTTTGATATAATTAAAGCCGAGAACATAGTGTTGTACGATTGGCTTATTGGTGTAAACGATGAAAGTCGTCGATTTGAACATTGGATAACAGCGTATGCTACTTGTCCTAGATTAGATATTAACACTTCTAATCTTGCTGAATATTTCAATAGCTGGATTAAGAAATTACGAGATAAGCCAATTACAATACTTCTCGATGGTATTAGAGCCAAGATTATTACACTTCATGACAATCGTAGAAAGTTTGCTGAAAATATAGACACAGATTATTGTCCGAAGATGTTAAAAAATATGGCTTCTATTATCAAAGAGAAGAACCACATAGAAATATTAGCTATTGATAGTTATAAGTTTGAAATAATAGACCGGACAACAAGTATAACCTATATTGTTCATATAACTGACAGATCTTGTACATGTTTAAGATGGTACCATACTTATATACCATGTATACATGCATGTTTTGTTTGTAGATATTGCAATATTAGTATTGATACTTTTTATCCTACAGTATTTTCGACGGAAAACTTGAAAAGTGTATACGCGCCAAAAATGGAGCCAATTCCAGTTCCCTACGAGATCCAAGGTCCTTTGGTAAGAGGACAAATTGGGGTGCCAGATGTAAGACGCAAAGCCGGAAGACCAAAGAAGAACCGTATCAAACCCCGGGATTCATCGACAAGAGATCTATGTTGCAGTAATTGTGGTGCTATGGGACACAACCGAAGAAGATGTACTAGTCAACCGAGAGAGTAAAATAGAATTATTCAATACAAACTTAAAAATATTGTAATAGTGAGTCTGATAATGAGAGAGTAAAATAGAATTGTTCAATACCCAAATATTGTAATAAAAAACCTTTACAAATCATACAAATATTACAATCATACATTGTTACAAATTATCTACTCATCCTCCTCCTCGTCTTATTGAGTTTGGGTAGGCAGCGGTGCTGATGGAGTCAAAAAAAATTGTGTGAATATCTGGTAGCTTTCATCTCCAGCAGTCTGGTAACTCGGGCCTGCTCCAGCAGTCAGGTAACTCGGTCCCGCTCTAGCATACTGGAAACTCGGACCCGCTCCAGCATACTGGTCACTCGGGCCCGCTCCAGCATACTAGTCACTCGGGCCCGCTCCAGCATACTGGTCACTCGGGCCCGCTTCAGCATAATGGTCCTATGCAGTATTCCGCCTACGACGACGAGAGTGTCTCTGTCGTACTAAGCCGGTCGGATAGTCCGGTGGAAGACGGGATTGTACTGGAGGCATTTCCGGTTTCCGTCCAATACCCAGATGCTCAACACGAGTCACAAGTTCCTCCATAAGACGCCGACTGTCTGGGGAAAGGTTTCTATGAGGTCGTTGTAAATGTTGTCGGTATACACCACTCTGAAATTTAAAACTTGTAAATTAATATATTTATCATATCTATGTATATGTATTTTTGAAAGTATAATGAAGTCATACCAAATCATGCATTCCATCGACAAAAGCACGCAGAGTAGAATCGTCTACGGATCTACTCTTGAACCTTTGCTCCTCGTAGTGGTATACTCGGTTGCTCATAAGAGGGCATCCCCACCATTGTCTATAGTCCAGACTACCTATGTCTGCAAAATGTAAACAAAATTTTAGCAAATTATTTATACTAAATCAATACGAATAATGAGTAACTTATAACTTACATTCCTCAGTAGAATTTAGTCTGGGAGACATGTCCCTCACACTATAATTCTCGAACCGATTATTTCAGTCAGCAACGAGACCAATGATTCGTTGTAATGCATTTGATGTCTGATAACCGACTGTCGGTGGATCATCGGAAATTATTGGGGCCATTCCGAATTGCCGAAGAATACGGTCTGCCGGATGGTACATGGTGAACCGATCATATATAATATGACATCTGTGTAAACTAAATGCATAGGATGTCATCTTGATTTCTGGAGCATCAGGTCCACATGAGTACGGTAACCAGGTTACCTATTTAAAGATATTGTATCAATTATATGTAATGTTTATCTACGATCAAAACTTAAATAATTTAAAGATATTTATTGCATATTTAAAAATTACCTCATTATACTGCAGGGTATCAAATTGGCTATGATATAGTGATACAGTCCTGTATTGGTAGTGTTGATAATCCACTACGTCTGTAGGACAGTGCATAGCAATTGGAAATACATCACTGAGAATGCTGGTAACAGGCCTACCAATATAAAAGTGCTCGTAGGATCAGAACTATAAAACAAAAATATGACATTAGTACAAACAAAATTTGCGTATAAAATTACTCTAACTTTTTAAGGTCTTTCATTCATACCTGTATCAGTGAAATACATCCACAAATACTCTTGCGATTGGATCTGACAAATTCTGTCAGATTGGCGTACAAAAAGGCAAGAGTAGCAGTTCCCCACACATGCTCAGTAGGTTTTGTCAGATCATCCAAGAATGGTAAAAGCTGCACATTTACCATATTTCTCGATGCATCGGGAAATAGAATTGTACCACATAAACAGAGAAGATACGCTCTAGTGCAACGAATGACCTGGATTTATTAAGTGTTATATAGAATTGTACCACTAAATTAAGTAATAAACAAATTTACTAATAAGAATACATACCCGAATTTTATCTACATCAACCAACCCATCAATAGTTTGATGTAGGTCCATAAAGTTGCCACGGAGCCATGTAAATTTCACATAATTGCCGTATTTTAGACCTGAAGGACGGCTAACACCGAGATACCTCCGGATCAGATCAGATCCCTTTAAGTACGGACCAAAATATATAGCGTTACCGTTAATAGGTAACCCTAGTATATTCGCCACATCAAAAAGGGTGATCGTCATCTCGCCGAATGGGAGTTGGAAAGTGTTGCGTTCTGGCCACCAACGCTCCGCAAGGCTTACAACTAAATGAAGATCGTGGATTAAATATCTAACACGATCTATATGGATTCCACCAACGCCTTTTGGACCGAATTTAGCTCCCACGTACGATAATTCATTTCGGACGGCCAATGTACGTGGATCCGAGTTCGTAAAGCATGATCATGGTCGTATAACTATAAAAAATATATGCATTATATTTTGTGTGCAAATTTATATGCATTAATAAAATAAAAACATAGGCATTATAAAAAACATATGCATTAATAAAGTTGGCAACTTGTAATTTCAAAAATTACCTCGACAGTAAATATCTGACTAGAAATGTGGTCTTCACGTTGCTTAATAATAAGCGCGGTAGTCGGTCCGCCAGGTTGGAGGGTTGGAGGGAGCCGTTGTGCAACGGTCGGATGAAACGGTCACTGGCCCGCCAACTGAGTTGGCGAGCGGCCTCTCGAGGAGAGCGCCCCGCCAACTCAGTTGGCGAGATGCTCGCCAACTCAGCAACTCGCCAACTGAGTTGGCGAGTGGTCCCCCCCCGCCCGCTATTTCTCCGAAGTTATTCCTTTATTTATAAATATATTATATTATATTACTTTAAACGAAAAAATCCGAAAATAAAATAACGTATACAGCTAAAGTAAAGTTTCAAGTAAGAAGCTTGCTATAAGACAGGAGGTTCAAATTAAAGAGGACATCATCGACTAGGCTAATGAAATAAAAAAGCTAAAAAAAATTGTAGGACTGTTTCCTTATTTTGCTTTCCTGATCACTTGGCCGTGCCGTTGGGTGTTTTGGCAGGCAGAGCCCCAGCTGGCGGGTTGAGCTCATCCCACGCCTGGATCCAGGTTACCATCGCGTCGGCCAGCTTGTCGAAGTAAGGGTCCACCTTGGAAAGCTTCTCCTTCACCTGCTTCGACAGCTCAATGTAGCACTGCTGGACGGTCGTGCTCTCCCTGGACAGCTTCGCGGCCTGGAAGAAGGGGATGATATCCTCCTGCCAGAAGATGCCCTTGTATTCCTTCTTCAAGTTCACAAATGGATTGCTGGCCTTGCGGTGCCAGATGTAGGGCAGGCCAGTCTTGACTCCCAGTCCCAGATGGTCACATATTACCTAAAGAGAATTCACAAACAAACAGGTAAGACATGACAACCAAACAAATGTAGATAGTTCATATATAGCTAGATCATGGTGGTAGGAATTGTACAACCAAAAGACCTAAAATACATCCATCATATATGAAGTAATTAAGCTTGTCAAGTTACCAGTGTTTGAATAAATTATATATGTAAGACTTGTGGATTACAAAAGATACCGGTTATGAATGAGGAACAGGTAAGTGAATATATATGAAAGGAGAATGAAGACAAGAGCAACACTGATGCACTGATCAAGGGAGGCTGGAAAAACAGGACCTTGGTACACCATCCGGCCCACATGTCATCGTACCGTCCAATTGGCTGGCCGTCGCCCATAAGTCCAAAGTACATCGCAGGTCCAATAAGCTCACGATCAAAAGCAAGGTTCATTCCACACATCGGAAACAAGGTGCCCTTGGGTATGGTAAGAACCATATCCACGTACCTGACCGTTACAGAGCACACACTAACATTAGGATACCCTAGCTATTTCTTGAAGAGGTAGGTAATTACCTTATATATATAATACCTGGTATTCCTTTCACGAGGCTTGACCAGTTGGGTAGGAGCGTCATAATCCGGAATGTTTAGCCAAGGCCATGGCTAACAGCTGTCGGGACACCATCACGCAAGCTGAATGGATACCCTCGAACGAAATCTGTGCCTTCCCGGTAGGGATCATAGAGAGTGTTGAAAAAGAGAGGGGTAGATGCGCAGAGCAGATTCTTGATATGCTGCTCAAGTGCATTAATGTCTTTTCCAGAAGGATCTTTAGCAACCTGTTCAATTAAACATAGTATACCCATGTCATTGCGAAAATACCCCTCAAGGTTATATATGTTTTCCAAACTTTCTCATGTTGATCATGGCTACAATGAAATAGAATTATCAACCAATGAGTGGTACACAATTGGAAAGCACATGGCATATATATACGACGAGCATCATCTTTGTCTAACAAGATTTGAGAAGCATGGTATCAAGAGTTGCAAGTTCCATAGGGAATTTCTTCCATAGGTATGATTGGTAAACACTAATACATGTGCATTAGAAAAGATGTTAATAGTAAAGGGTTATTTCTACAGTAAGAAATAAAAAAGTAAACAAAGGGTATCACGTAAATACTATAATTTGACTCCTACCCTGATGAAAATCAGGGGCGGGAAAGAAAACAAGAAGTCAATAAACCAAGCCTTGGCTACAATTGTTGTGTGCATGACTGATGACTCAGTAAGATTTACCGAGCCATATCTTATGAGGAAGTATCGTGTCCTAACAAGCACACACTCAAAAATTCATGCCGTGTCCATGGCATATCGGATACACATATATTGGACACATAAGGATACTCCAAAATACACTAGGACACATCAAAATATGTGTCAATGTCTAAAAAGTGTTGACCGAACCATGTTTAAATATTGCATGTTTGTTCTTATTGCTATTGTTCAGTTATTTGGGCCTTGTCTCATCGTTCTAAGGTTATTTTGTGTCGCTTCCGCGTGACAACATATGAGTTGGTGCCAAAATCCTAGCCAAGGTGGCTTGCGTCATCCTAAATTCTCAATCATCTCAATCATTAGTTAATGGTGGTAGACCTACCTTTTTTACTCATGCAAAAGATCCCTCGAAGTGGTTGGAAACTAGTGAAGAATCTAAATGGGTGTAAGATTTGCTACATGGTATTTATCTTTCTGGCACGATAAGCTAATTGGCTAAAGGCATGGATATGATACTACACAATAAGGAGACCTCGATACGAATATTGCACCTATTTTTGTGTGTCATAGTGCATTTTGGAGTATCCGTTGGATGTTGGATAAGTGTATTTTTGAGTATCCATGGAATGTCTGATAACTGTATTTTGGAGTATCCGTGGAATGTCCGATAAGTGCCTGATACGCGTCCAATATGACATAATCCATATTTTTTGAGTGTCTGTGCTTTATAAGCTAAATGAAACCGGATTTCCATAACAAAGGTCATAATGTCAAAGTTGAATTGTTTTAAGCTAAATTCAATGTTGAAATGATAATCCTTTCCGAGTCTTCTCAACGAAAAGATCTCTCGCAGATGGAGACTGCACCTTTCTTTATTCGTGCATTTAGAGTCAGCATTTACATTTCTTAGCAAAGTTCTTACATAACCATTATAATGGTCTAGTGAAGATTTGTCAAAAGCTACAATCTTTGTCATCAAAGGTTCTCACAATAATTGACAGTGAGCTAGCTGTAGAACAGTACTTTATGTGAATAGAATGTTGAGTTTCTATATTCAATTTGCCGAAGGGCCTTATTGCTTAGAATTGCACTATTCAGATTCCACTTGCCAGCAGTACTCATTTGCTGACAAGTTTCATCTTCTTCTTTCTTTTTCCCTAAAAAACATATTTTTTTTGAGAAGAAGACAACTTAGAATGACTTAATTAAGAGTTGTAAGTTCCATAGGGAATTTCTGACATAGTTATGATCGGTAAACACTAATACATGTGCATTAGAAAAGATATTTTTGGAGAATCTCTTGATTCTCTCTCCTCTTGTTATTAGTCATTATTAGAGAAGATCTTCTTGTTATTAGTCATTATTAGAGAAAAAAATTTGTTTTCATTTAGTTTCATTTTTTCTTAAGGTTCTCCTTGATTCAAGGATGAATATTGATTGTATTTCTTCTATTTAAACCAGCCTTGGGGTTGAAAAATAAAATTGAAGCATTCACCACTTGTTTTCTAATATGGTATCAGAGCCATGTTCCCTAACATAGGGTTTGTAAGGCTCTCAAATGGCCGATTCCAATAGATGGAAGCAAGCCCTCACCGGCTCAATAAACAACGACGACTCCTCTACAACAGAAGGCAGAGCAGGCCGTGGCGATGGTGGTGGTGCTGGTCGCGGTGCTGGCACTGGTGGAGGTGCTAGTCGCGGTGCTGGCGGAGACGTTGGTCTCGGTGCTGGAGGCTGTACTGGCTGGGACGATGGCGGCAGCAATGGAGACAAAAGGTCTTTCGGAGACAGTGACTTCAACACAGGTTTCAATGATCAGGAGGGATCCTCAAATTCCCTCAAGGTCAATGTTCCTAAGATGAATGAAAAAAATTATAATGAATTAATGGGCCCAAACCGTTCGTTTGGTATTTGACAAACCATGGTGTGATCACTGCAAACGCTCATGGCATACGCGTGAAACATGTTAGAAACTCCATGGCAAGTCTCTGAACTGGCACTACTAGAATAAGCAGGATTAGCGACGTTTTTAGCGACGTCGACGGAAAACGTCGCTAATATAATATAAATTAGCGACTCCATGTAAAAACGTCGCTAGACGTCGCTAATTGGCGACATTTAGCGACGTTTAGCGACTTTTATTCAGTTTTTAAAAGATTAGTCGTTATAAGTTCAATTAAGGTCGCTAAACATCGCTAATATGTTTCATTTAGCGACGTTTAGCGACATATTTAGCGACGTATATCTATTAGACATTTAGCGACGTCATTAGCGACGTTAAACACGTCGCTAATTAGCGACGTCATTATTGACGTCGCTAAAACGTCGCTAAATTTGTTTCATTTAGGGCTGATTCCCCCTATTTCCTTCGATCTCTCCCTCTTCCTCTCCCAAATTTGAAACCTCCTTCCTCCGGCTCCTCCTTCCTTCGGCTCCCTTCCTCCCTCCGGCGACCCTCCTCCGGCCGCGTCCTCCCCCCTCCGCCTTCAGCTCCTCCTTCCTCCGGCTCCCCTTCTCCCTCCGGCGTCCTTCCTCCGGCTCCCCTCCTCGGTGAGCTCCTCTCTCTGTCTCCTTTCTCTGTCTCTTTCTTTCTCTCTAACACGACACAACACAACACGACACGACCTGACACACACTAACCCTAACCCTAACTCGAACACACACACACACACGCACGCGGACACACACTAACCCTAACACGATACGACACGACCTGACACGACACGACCTGTAGTTGCTCTTCTTGTTGTTGCAGTTGCTCCCCTTGCTGCTGCTGTGCATCCCCTTATTGCTGCTGCTCTTCACTGTAGTGCACATGAGTGCACTACGACTCCTTCTTGGCCTGCACAACACTCCCACATCTCACACTCAAATCCTGGCCTGCCCAACACTCCAACACTGCAGTGCACAACCTGTGCATACTATGCACTTATACATGGGGAAGATATCATATGTGATGTAGGAAAACTAGGGTTTGGTGCAGTGACCTTTGGATTCTGCACGAGTTGCTTGAAATCCTGGAGTTGTGCTCTGGTTATGAGGAAATTGGTAATATGTTACAGTTTGGCAAAGGTTTTGATGAAAAATTTGTTTGAGGAATGGATTGAGCTACTCCAGTAGGGATCATACCAAATTGTGGTAGATTTGGTGCCATTCCAGCTGAATTTATACAAAATTGTGGTATATTTGGTATGTTTAGAGGGGATTGAGGTGTTGCCATGGATGGAGCATATTGTGGAAACTCAAACCCTCTTCTTGACATAGCCAATTCCTCTAACAACCTATCAAATTTTTATGGTTCAAGTGATGAATTGTACCTTCCAACACAAGTATCCTCCCATTTGCATCAGGTAGGTATTGATTTTTTGGAGAGATCTAGCTCTGGAGCCATGGCTGCTCGAGTCGTGCTCTCCACTAGCTTCAAGAGCATGATCCAAAGGCTCTGATACCAATTAATACCAAATTGATGGGTCCTCTTCCCATGTGGTCAGGAATTGGAGGAGAACAATCACACTTAGCCAAGAAAACTGAATAAATTATAAAGAAACAAAGAACTAAATTTGGAAAGAACTAGAGTTTTTATTCAAACCATATGTACACACACACACACACAGGGCATTGTGTATCAAGTTAGAGCAGTTCTCACCTTCCTCCAGAGAATCATACTGTATATAATGATTTATAGGATACATACTGTCATTTTTGCAGTAGTATCTAGAAATGGATATGAATTACTATCTGCGTCATCGTTCGTGGATGTACAACCGTTATCCTGATGACATGTGCGGTGTGCGGGATGAATTCATTGAGGGTGTACATCAGTTCCTGCAGTTCGCCAAGGCGTTCCCTCAGTACATGGACGGTACCAAAATTAAGTGTCTGTGTGTGAGATATCGCAACTTGAAATATCATCCAGAAGTAGAAGTCACATATTATTTATACTCGAAGGGCTTCACGCCGAATTACTATCAGTGGACCGCGCACGGAGAACTTGTGTCTCTAGCATCGGAGTCGGAGCCTTATGTGGAGCCGTATATGGATGTCCACGACTACGCTGCTTACGGCGAAGGGTGGGTGAACATGGTTTTTGATGCGGCGGGGCCTAGTTTTAATTCGGACAATTATGATGTAACTGAGAAATTACCGAATGTCGATGGTGCAAAGTTTATGGAGTTGCTGGAGAATGCAAGAACTCCACTATATCCTGGTTGTGAGAATCATTCATCGTTGGAGGTGGTTACAAGATTATTGAGCATCAAGTCCGATTTTAACATGTCGCAAGAATGCTATAATCGACTGATCGATTTGATTATAGAGATCTTGTTCGAGGGTGCAAAGTTGCCTAAAGACTTCTATCGATCTAAGAGAATGGTGAGATCGCTCTGGATAGGATACGAGAAACTCGATGCATGTCGCAACGGGTGCATGTTGTACTACAAAGACGACAAGGATGAAGATGCGTGCCGATTCTGTGGTGTTGATCGCTACAAGGCCACTGGTAGAGAAAAGTCTGTCGATGCAAGGAAGCCTACCAATTCGATGTACTACTTGCCTTTGACGCTGCGGTTGCAGCGGTTGTTTATGGTTAAGGAGACTGCAGAAAACATGAGTTGGCACAGGCGGAAACAGATCGAAGGAGTATTGGATCATCCATCCGATGGAGAAGCATTGAAGCACTTTGATCGAGTGTATTCAGATTTTGTTTCGGATTCGCGTAATGTCATATTGGGGCTCTTCTCTGTCGGTTTTACCCCATTCGAACTTTCGGGCTCCCAGTATTCATGTTGGTCTGTGATTGTCACTCCGTACAATCTACCGCCTTGGATGTGCATGAAGACTCCGTATATGTTCCTAACTGTTATTATCCCGGGTCCGAACAATCCGAAGAGGAACATTGATGTGTATTTACAGCCTTTAATAGATGAGTTGAATCAGCTATGGGATGTAGGTGCCAACACGTACGATGTTTCTAGAAAGCAGAATTTTCAGATGAGGGCAGCACTTATGTGGACCATCAACGACTTTTCGGCCTATAGAATGTTATCGGGATGGAGCACCCATGGTCGTCTTTCATGTCCGTATTGCATGGACCGTACTAAGGCTTTTCGTTTGAAATACGGAGGCAAACCGTGCTTCTTCGATTGTCATCGACAATTTCTGCCGAAGGATCATCCGTACCGGAGGAACATGAATGCTTTTCGTGCGGGCGTTGTGGAGAAGGCCAATCCACCGCCAAGGTGGCCCAGATACACGATATGGGAAGAGGTAAAAGATTTACCAAGTGCTATCGAAGAGCCTGCTAAGGGGTACAAGTGTGACGGATTTGGTCGCACCCATAACTAGACGAATAGGAGTATATTCTGGGATCTGCCATATTGGAGTACCAATCTGATCAGACATAACCTTGATGTCATGCATATCGAGAAGAATGTGTTTGATAACATAATTAATACTGTAATGGAGGTAAAGGGGAAGGCGAAAGATAATCTGAAGGCCAGGTTAGACTTAGAAGAAATATGTAGACGTCCTGCGTTGCATTTGATAGATGAGGGGAATGAAAACTTAAAGCAACCTACGTCAGTTTTCTCACTGGAGAAAGAGGATAAAGGGAGACTTTGTAGGTGGATTCAGGGTCTAAAGTTTCCAGACGGATACGTGTCAAACTTGAGAAGATGCGTCAACCTCAAGGAGAACAAACTGGCGGGTATGAAGAGCCACGATTGTCACATATTCATGGAGAGGTTAATTCCGATTTTATTTCGGGAATTCTTACCGCAGATCGTTTGGGATCCATTGACATAGCTCAGCATATTCTTCAGAGAACTTTGTTCTACTAAGTTGCTCGTTGATCGAATAGAAAAGCAAGAGAAGGATATTACGGTAACACTATGTAAGCTCGAGAAGGTGTTTCCTCCTGGATTTTTTGACTCTTTGGAGCATTTGTCAATTAATCTTTCCTATGAGGCACGTGTTAGTGGTCCTGTCGGTTATCGGTGGATGTACCCCTTCGAGCGGCATCTGGATCACCTAAAGAGAGGTGAAAAATAAGGCACGGGTTGAGGGCTCTATTTGTGAAGCTTATGTTCTCGATGAGATTACAAACTTTTGCTCGACGTATTTCAAATCTCATGTTGCTACTAATAGAACGAAAGCTCCAAAAAATAACGACGGATATCAAGAATCTAATGATGCAATACTCAAAGTATTCAATGCGTCCGAAAAGCCTTCGGGGAAAATAAAGAAGAGATATTTGAATGACGACGAGCTAAGGACTGCTCAGTTGTATATATTACTCAATTGCAACGAGGATGAAGTGGAGAAGCTAGAGGGGTAAGTAATTAATACGTCCACGTTTACATCATCTCAATGTAATAGTATAAGCTACTATTATGCTACTAATTAGCAGTTGCTTCATTATTTTTCAGCACATATAATGATGAGTTGAGGTCGGTTAGACCCTACATAACAGACGAAGAAGTAGAACAAGAAATGAGATATCATTTTCCTTCTTGGTTGAGCGCATATGTAAGGTGCTTGGTAATTACTTTTTATTTCTGTACTTGTAAAACAAATAACTTACTATCGCTACTTTGGTATTTAGGTCGATCGTCTAATAACACCCGAGACTGAATCTATTAGAACTCTTGCCAATGGACCAATTACTGTCGTTAAAATATGGCCAAGTTTCTGTGTGAATGGGTTCAGGTTTAAGTCAACAAATGCTCCTATCAGAGACAACTTTCTGGATCTTGATTCCATGAAAAACAGTTATTTGTGTATCAAATCTTTGAACTACAAAGACGTCGATCCAGACAATGATTTCTATGACATCTTACGAGAGATTGTGGAGTTGACATATAATTATGGCACAGAACCTGCTAATATCGTGTTATTCAAGTATGAATGGTTCGATCCGATTAAAGATCAAGGTTGGAGAATTGACAAGCATGGCTTTGTGGATATAAACTACAAGCGTAGATATTAAGGCTACGAACCATTTGTCCTATCAAGTCAGGCTCAGCTCGTTTACTTCACAACTTATCCTAGACGGGGGACAGCGAGGTCGGATTGGTGGACAGTATACAAGACTAAAGCTAGAAATACCTTTGACATTGACGAAATAGCTTATCAGGAGGACGAGCTACCTCTTGTAACAAATATTGTAGATTTGGACTCAACGGAAGTTACTCATTATACGAGTAATAATGTAGAAGATGTAGAATTATCAGAAGAGGAAGACGAAGACGAAGTAGATGAAAGTGAAGACGAGGAGGAGGAAGAGGAAGGCGAACAAGATAAATTTTCTGAAGATGATTGAAAATAAAATATTTTGCCTGTAGAATGTAACTATATTTTGACTGTAGAATGTACTATTTTGACGAATATATGCATTATATTTTGACTGTAGAATGTACTATCCATTTAGACTTGTGACACCGCTGGTTATTTACTGTACAATTCTATGAATGCTGTGAGATATGCATAACATTTTGACTGTAGAATGTACTATATATTTGTGTATTTATGTATTCATCATATATTATTATCAAGTATGACAGGACGACGTGGAGGGTTCGGCAGGTCCCGAGGTAGACAGAGTGCTCCTCCTGTACTGCCTACTGTTGGTTCCGGATCGTCGTCGTCTAGTACTCCAGTATATCGATCAGTCACATCTCCGACTGCGACGACGTTACGTGGCATCACTCCTGGGATGAGTAGTTCCAGGCGTGATAGCACTCCTCGTCCAGTGTTCTTCCTGCTGACTAAACCATGGAGATAGATGAGCATGTAGAGGAGGTTGTGCCGACGTTGTCCCAACATCAGCAAGATCCTCCATGCGCACCTCCGGAGGAGACGAGGACAGAGATTTGGGCTGACGGTACAAAGTAAGTCAATTAGATGGTTTAGCATCATATATATCGTGTATTTCTTTATTCATCATGTATTGACTTTTTGGATCTAAATAATTATCTCTGTATAGATATCGTCCATCGTCGGTTCAGAGACGCCTGGGCCTATTTCCGAGGAACAACTATGGTGGCCCTTGGATCAACTATCCTGAAGCTCCGGAGGAGAGGAAGGCGTTCTGGTTTGCGTATTTCAAGGTAAAAGTATATTATATAAATCCTTTAATTTATGCATATTATATAACTTATCTGTGATGCTCACTTACTAAATTATTTATTGTAGCAAACGTATTTCTATCCTCCGCACGGGGCTGTTGATCGAGCAGATGTTTCCTGCCGTTGCCGCCAAGCTTATTCGTGATGCTCTGGATGACCAGAAGGCTCGTGATCGTGCTGGAAAACCGATCCAAGGTTGGATCACGCCTGAGCAGTGGACTGCGATGAGGGCTAAATTCGACGATCCGAGCTACAAGGAAAGGTCTGAGAAGGCCAAGGCGGCTAGGCGGAATGCTGCAAAGTGGTGTGGTGGCTCGATTCCGATAACGGAACATTTTCGTCGTTTGTTATATTTTTTATTTAAGATATATTATTTTAATGTAAGTATGATAAAATGGTAGTAGGAAAAAATGTTTAATTTTAGTACTAAATAATATATTTTTAACAAGTACAGAGGGGTGAGGATGCAAACATGGTGACCGTCTTCTTGGCCACCCATCGCAAGGACAGAAATATCATTGATGAGAAGGCCTCACAGACCTATGTAAATATTACTTTACTTTGTTGCGATTTTAATATAACTTAGGCAATTATCGAGTATCCAAATTTTTCTAGGCCGAGTATCTTAGGCTGCGTGAGCGGACGACTGCTAGTGCACCTACAGCTGGAGAGGTTGGTACTTCTTCGCAGCCCGCTCCAGCTCCGTCGGCGGATGACCTGTGGGTGACCGCCGCTGGTGGTATCTAGAGGGGTACGTATTACGGTACAGGATCCTATGGCGCCCTGGTTGTGACGCAGTCATCTAGGGCCTCCCCGACAAGTGCGCATTCCCCACAGCCCTTGCAGTCGTCGGCAAGAGTCCAGGAGGCCGTTGACCGTCAGATTGAGTCTCTCCGTGACGAGTTGCTGCAAAGGATGGAGGAGCAGCTCCGGTCCCAACCGTATGCGGACGATCCGAAGCTCATCGCACGATTCAATATGCTCGACCACAACATCATGGAGCTCCGAGATTTGACAAATAATCTTAGAGCCTCGAAAGAGCGCATCATGACGGAGCTGCAGGCATCACAGGTATCCATGGGCGAGAGGCTGACGATGATACATGATTCAATGGTTCATAGCAGTACGAGGCTATTATCTACCATGGATTCTTACAACCAGCGACTCGCAGAGTTGGAGCGGATACGTCCTCCTGGTGCGCCTACATCGACACAGACTCCACCGACGTCACTGTCTTCTCCATCGACATCGGTGTCGATTTCATGGGAGCAGTATGATCTATTCTTATCCTTCATGTGCGCCGATGGTCATCCTCCTGCAGATCCGCAGTAGTATAGATATTTGTATGGATATTTACTGGATATTTGTATTCTTTGTATTATTTAGGATGAGACACATTGTATGGATATATATTTCCTGTATTCTTTGCGATGATATTTGCTGGATGTTTTATTTGTTTCAAATTTTATTATATTATTCATATTAAATATATGTTAATTTACCGGTGTCGCGTGTTCAACCCAAGGGGGTCGGCAAACCCAGAAAATTCAACGAAGGGTTGCTCCGGGTCTATTTGTACAGATTGTGAATTAATAAACTGCAGGAATAATAGTTTGAAAACAATTCAGTATTCATATTTTTTAATTTTTTCACTGTACAATTAGCGACGTTTTTAGCGACATTTAGCGACGTTTAGCGACGTTACAACATGTCGCTAAATACGTCGCTAAGTTGCGACGTTACTACACGTCGCTAATAACGTCGCCAAAAATGTCGATGTACGTCGCAATTTGCTGACATGGCAGTATTGCCAGGTCATTAAAGACGTCGCTGTAATGTCGCTATATAAGTCGCTAATTAGCGACAGATGAGCACGTCGCTAATTAGCGACGTTGCATCGCTAATCGTCGCTAATCTAACGACACATTTACGTCGCTAAAAAATATCGGTATAGCGACGTTTAACAACGTTTTTTCTTTCAGCGACTAGCTGAAAGGCGACTTCTGTAAAATGTCGCTAATTACGTCGCTAAAAGTAATTAGCGACGTTTATTGGTCATTTAGCGACGTTTCTTTACGTTGCTAATTTGACTTTTTCTGGTAGTGTGGAAGAAGAAAGGTGGTAATGAGGGTCGTGCATTCCAGGCTAGTAATTCAGATCAAAGGCAGCAATCTTCTTCAACTCAACTTTCACTCATGATAGAACAACTAGACAAACTGTTCAAACTTCTCAAATCTCAAACTCATTCTTGCTCTATAGCTCAAAAAGGTAATTATGCTCTTCTTAGTGTCAGTCCCAACCACACTTGAATAGTAGATTCAGGTGCAACCAATCACATGACAAGTGAATCTACTTTATTTTCTTCATATAGTCCATGTGCAGGGAATCAAAAAATAAAAATCGCAGATAGCTCTTTTTCAGCCATTGTAGGTAAAAGTTTAGTTGTGTTGTCTCCGATGTTGACTCTTAAAGATGCCCTTCATGTTCTAAACCTATCTTGTAGCCTAGTGTCTATCAGTAAATTATTCAAATATTGTATCTATGTATGGAATAATCTTGTACAGGTTCTCCATGTCACAAGATTATCCCATACATAGGTACAATATCCAGAGGTTGATCTTCTGTCTGTGACTGAACCTGCAGAAGCAGCGCAAAAGTCGAGTTTAGAGCTATGGCTCAGGGTATTTGTGAAGGACTATGAATTCAAAGAGTCATGAAGAAACTTAAGATAAAAATTAAGCTTTCATTAAAGTTATATTCTTACAGTAAAGCTGTCATAAGCATAGCTCACAACCTGGTTCAGCATGATAGAACCAAACATATTAAGATTGACCGTCACTTCATAAAAGAGAAATTAGATGCTGGAATCATATGTTTACCATTTGTAACCTCTAGTCAGCAAACTGCGGACATCTTAACCAAAAACTTGGCAAGACCCGTCTTTGAGCATTTGGTAAGCAAGTTGGATATGATAGATATCTATGCACCAACTTGAGGGGGAGTGTTGGAGAATCCTTTGATTCTCTCTACTCTTGTCATTAGTCATTATTAGAGAAGATCTTCTTATTATTAGTCATTATAAGAGAAGATTTTTTGTTTTTATTTAGTTTCATTTTTTCTTAAGGTTCTCCTTAATTCTGTTAGCTGTGCTTGAGCAAAAGATCAACTTCCCTTCTTTCATTTAGTCCCACATCGGTTGGGCCAACCCCTCATTGTATGTATATATATTAGTTCTTCTTCATTGCCTTCTTAAAGATGTTGTGTGGAGAACCCCTTGGGCCACACGCGTGCCGCCGCCGCCGCCCGGCTCGGTTCAGTTCGGCGCGCGTAACGGGTGCGGGTACGTGCCCACACCTGCGGACGCCGAATGTCGATCCAATTTACTCTTCGAGTTCGGGCTGGGATCCAAAAATCTTTTTGTTCCTCTTTATTTTTTGAACCATTTGACTCATTCAAATTTTGAACATTGAGGCTTTATGTCCAGGTTCATTGAACCTTGTGACAGCTTCTGTAACAGCTCATTTGACAGCTTTCCTCCACGTTTCTTTCCTTTTGTAATTGCTCCTTAATGGCCTGTTTATGAGCCATTTACTGTCCTATCCAGTGGCTGTGTCTTGGGACTGCCTATATATTGTAGTCTCCTCCTTCTTTATTTTTTACAAAAAATCCTCCTACGTGAAACCTTTATCTCATTCCTCTATTGAACCACATTACGTTCTCTAAATCCTTGCTCTGGGCAGAGCTAAATTCGGTCTCTCTCTCCGAGTTGTGTGCAATGAAGAGAACCAGATAGTTAGGGGGTTTTACCACTAGGAGCTTCCGAGAAACGTCTGCACATAGACCTCGGATCAACTCTTAGGGCAGTGCTTCGTGCACGACTTTCCCGGAGGCCGGTAATAATTTTTTAGTTTCTTTGTTCTCTTATCAATCTCTAGAAAATATATATATATATATATATATATATATATATTATATGCCCGGCTCGGCTCGGTTCGGTTCGGCATGCGTAACGGGTGTGGGTACGTGCCCACACCTGCGGGAGCCGAATGTCGATCCAATTTACTCTTCGGGTTCGGGCTGGGATCCAAAAATCTTTTTGCTCCTCTTTATTTTTTAAACCATTTGACTCATTCAAATTTTGAACGTTGAGGCTCTATGTCCAGGTTCATTGAACCTTGTAACAGCTTCTGTAACAGCTCATTTGACAGCTTTCCTCCACGTTTCTTTCCTTTTATAATTTTTCCTTAATGGCCTGTTTATGAGTCATTTACTGTCCTGTCCAGTGGCTGTGTCTTGGGACTGCCTATATATTGTAGTCTCCTCCTTCTTCATTTTTTACAGAAAATCCTCCTACGTGAAACCTCTATCTCATTTCTCTCTCGAACCACATTCCGTTCTCTAAATCCTTGCTCTGGGCAGAGCTAAGTTCAGACTCTCTTTCCGAGTTGTGTGCAACAAAGAGAACTCGGTAGTCAGGAGATTTTACCACTAGGAGCTTCCGAGAAACGTCTGCACATAGACCTCGGATCAACTCTTAGGGAAGTGCTTCGTACACGACTTCCCCGGAGGCTGGTAACAATTCTTTAGCTTTTTTGTTCTCTTATCAATCTCTGGAAAATTTTATATATATATATATATATATATATATATATATTAACAACAAATTCAATGATGAATATTGATTGTATTTCTTCTATTTAAATCAGCCTTGGGACTGAAGAATAAAATTGAAGCATTCACCATTTGTTTTCTAATAGTATTAATGGTTATTTCTAACAGTAAGAAATAAAAAAATAAACAAAGGGTATCACATAAATACTATAATTTGACTTACCCTGATTAAAATCAGGGTTGGGAAAGAAAACAAGACGTCAATAAACCAAGCCTTGGCTACAATTGTTATGTGCATGACTGATGACTCAGTAAGATTAACCGAGCCATATCTTAAAAGAAGTATCGAGGAAGTATCGTGTCCAAACAAGCACAGACACTCAAAATTCAGGACGTGTCCATGGCATATGGGACACATATATTGGACACACAAGGATACTCCAAAATAAGTTAGGACACACCAAAATATGTGTCAAAGCCTAAAACGTGTTGTGCCAAATTTGTGCCAAATTTGTGTCCGTGTTTATAAGATAGAAGTTGTAACCACATTTTTTCTTTCAAAATACAATAATGAACATGCCAAAGATTAGTAATCACCTGAACAGTAGTAATATGGCTATTCAAACTTATTTTAAGAGTGGACACGTACGGGCTTGGATCCGTGCCCATAGTAATAATAATAAATAATTAAATGGAAGGTCTAACACTGATTAATGGTCTTACCTAAAGATAAATAAACAACTAAATAATAATAGCCAGTAATAACAATAATAAGTAAATAAATTCAAGGAAAGAAAATAGATAGAGTGCAATTAACTAATACATGATCAAATTGAGGATTCTTATAGATAAAAATCTTTCCCCCTTCTGACTTGATAAACCCATCTGATGTACAATAACCAAAACTATCCTTTAATTCGTGTTAAAAAAAGTCAACAGAAAAACTAATATCGATCAGAGAATGACAAACAAGATTCCACCTTTCTCCCATCCCCGACCATATCTCCCCAAAAAAACAAAAACCAACCTCCAAAATCTCAAAAAATAAAGTAAAATATCAAATTTAGATTTGTTTTTAGAAGATTTTCTTGAATATTAATACTCACGAAGCAATCGTCATCGATTGTATAGATGTACTTCTTCTTGGACACCATGTAGCCGAAGCACCGGCACGCGGAGTCCTTGAAGGAGATGCAGGAGGCCTTGGGGCCGAGGATCTTGTTGATGTCGTTCCGGTTGTAGAGCTCGTAGTCGAAGCCTTCGGGGACCTTGATGGTCTTGGTGGGGTCTCCGTCCTGAACAATGATCAAATGGTAGGGCTCGAAGAAGGGCCTCCACATCTCGAGGAAGTCGAGGTTGCGGATCGTCGGGATGACGATGTCGAGTTCGTCCTTCAGAGGGATCTCCTTAGTCGACGCCATTGCTCTCTCTCTATATAATATGGAGAGAGAGAGAGAGAGAGAGAGAGAGTGTTTTATTTGTTGTTGATGGGAGAGAAGAGTGTTGGGAGTTAGGGTTTATATACGAAAAGTGACACGTGCGAGGGGACTCGGTGTTGCACTCGAGGGTATCCGGATCCAAAATTTGTGGGACTTTACCCGATTTGGAACGAGGAGAGGGATTACATGTTGTATATAAATAATATTAACTATATATTTTTCATCTTGCATAATAAAATGAGACTTCAAAACGATTTAACAGAGAATCCTTTTATATCGTATGTATATATATTATCAATTTATTATTTTTAAAATTTTAATATTATATAAAAAAATTAAAAAAATAAATATATAATAAATAACACCACAAGAATTCCAACTCAGTCAACTAGTGAGAATACATCACACTTTAACCACATGAGTTACAAATATTTTTTTTGTTTATAATTAGATAATATTACTTAGCTAATCGTTTTCAGGACTCTTTATGAAAATTAGAAATATATTCATAACTAATTATAATTAAATTATAATGAAATATATAACAAATTCTAATTAAAATATAAAAATATATAATAAATTTTAAATTAAATATATTTAAATAATTAAATAATTTTATATTAATATCAGAAGGAAAAAAATTATTTTACGTGCGTTGCACGTGAATTTACTAGTACACTAGTAATTTCACGTGCGTGTACGTAAATTTTTTTATTTTATATTGTTATAAAAATAGTTCGAATATATTTATATTAAGATTTGTTAAACAATTTAAATATTTCTAATATTTTTTCTTTAAATTAAATTTTAAACAATTTTACTTTTGTTTTTAAATTGAGTTTTTAAATATATATATTTGTGGGAAAGAAAAGAGAAAAAAAATAGTTTTTTTCCGTAATTATTTTAATAAATAGTGGATAATTTACAAACGGATTAGACGGCTAAATTTTGAACTGTTTTCAAGCCTCCTTAGAAGAGTAAAGATAGAGATTTACATTAATATATAATTCAAATAGTAGAGATATTACTAAAAAAATTGTAACTCTCTTTTACTTAAAAATATAATCATTCCAGGTCCTTAATATATCTTAAACGGTTGAATGAGATTAAATTTAACCTAATCTAATTTTTAATATTTTAAATCAAATCAAATTTAACCTATAAGTTAAAATCGATCCAAAAGAATCGTATATCCGTCCATCCATCCATAATATATTGAGACTTCAAAACGGCTCAAAAGTGAGCCGTCTAAGCCGTATGTATATATATCTTCAATTTATTATTTTCAAAAAAGTAATATTACATAAAAAATTATTGAAAAAATTTAAATATGTTATAAGTAACACTACAAGGATTCAAACTCTGCCAACCAGAAAAAAAATACCTCACACCTTAACCGCAAGTTATAAGTCTTTTTGTTTATAATTATATAATATTACGTAGCTAACTATTTTCAACACTCTTTATGAAAAGTAAAAATATATCTGTAACTAATTATAATTAAATTATAATCAAATATATAACAAATTTTAACTAAAATATAAAAATATATATAATAAATTTTAATTTAAATATATTTAAGTATTTAAATAATTTTATATTAATATCAGAAGAAAAAAATTATTTTACGTGCAACACACGTGAATTTACTAGTATTAATTAAAGAACGATATATTAGATTAGAACATAAATTAGATATTTATCATATAATAATATTCTATTTTGTTCTCTCTATGCAAGAATTCCTAGTTAAAATTTATTAAACAAAAGATATATTATATATAATCTAGATTTTATTTTAGAACTTGAATATAATATAACTTAACGTTATATTTAATTTAAAATTTACTACCAAATAATGTTCAGATAGCGACAGTTTTAGCGACGTCCAAATAAAACGTCGCTGAATTATAGGTATTTTTTGATGTCCATATAAAACGTCGCAATACGTCAGTGATAGCGACGTGGAGAAAGAGCCTTCTCCAAAATAGATATACGATCAGGATATCATCAGGTGCGAGTTCGGAAGCATGATATACCGAAGACAATATTTAGGTCACGATATGAGCATTACAAATTCTTAGTTATGTCATTCGGACTGACTAATGCTCCAACTGTATTCTTGGATTTGATGAGCCGTATTTTCATGCCTCACTTAGACCAATTTGTGGTAGTATTCATCGATGATATCTTGGTGTATTCTCGCAATGAGGAGGAGCATGAAGAACATCTCAGGATAGTGCTGCAAACATTTAGGGAGCACCAGTTATATGTGAAGCTTAGTAAGTGTGAGTTTTGGCTGGATCGTATATCCTTTCTTGGGCACAATATTTCTGGAGCAGAAGTGTCAGTTGATCCCAAGAAGGTAGATGTAGTAGAGAACTGGCCAGTTCTAAAAATAGTAGAAGAAGTGCGTAGTTTCATGGGCTTGGCAGGATACTACAGAAGATTTGTGTCAGATTTTGCTAAGATCTCGGCACCATTTGTAAACCCCCAAATTTTCAAATTATTCAATCTTGGATTTTCTCAATTTTCTGGAATTTTCTGGGAATTTTCTGTAATTAAAATCAAGGTTTTCAAATTAATAAATGATTTTTAATTGGCAATAAATAATATTAAAATGTCATGAAAATAACATTTTTGGGTGTAGAATGGAAAATTGGACTTAGGGTAATTTTTCTGGATTTTTCTGGGCCTCAGAACTATTTTTAAATGCCTAAAAACATTTTTCTAATTAATTAATTATTATTTATTTATTTATTTATTTATTATTATTATTATTATTATTATTTTTATTTCTGCGGGCCGCCCTGGCCCATTGGGCCGCGGCCCAGCCCGCTACCAGCCCAGCCCAGCCCGCTGCCTTTCCGGGTCGGGTCGGGTCGGGCAACCCGACCCGCTAGCCACCCGACCGCCTCCGACCCGGTCCCCCTCTCTCCCTCGCCTCCGCGTCGCGCGCCGCCTCCGCCGCGCACTCCCCCGCACCGGCCGGCCACCTCACCCCCGTCTTCCCCCTCGGCCCGCCTTCCCCGGCCACGAGCCGCCCGACACCGCCTATAAAACCCTCACCATTCCCCTCCTCCGCCTCATCACCTAACCCTAAACCACCGCTCACCACCGCCGTCGACCCCCGCCGTGCCCAGCCCCGCCTCGCCGACCAGCGCCTCCCTCCCCCTCGGCGCCGCCCGCCGTCTCCTCCCGCAGAAACCGCAGCAGCAGCACGAGCAGCCCCCACCGCCGCTGCCGGCCGCCGCTCGCCACCGCCGAGCCGCTAGAAGCACCGCCTCACTCCGGCGAACCGTTCCCCCGCCCTCGCCGGCCGTCCAGCAGCCGTCTCCGCCGTCCTCGGCCGTTTTCCGACAAACCCTAACCCTAATCTCTGTTCCTGTGTCGGACACAGGACACAGTGTCCGACACGACTCGGACACGATTTCGACCCTGTTTTCGGGTCCCCTTCAGGTACGTGTATCTTTCGCCTCGTAGCTCCGTTTTCAATTCCGCAAATTGCGTTGTGAAGCCTGTATGACCCTCTCGGTGTCCGGACAAACTGTTCGGGACACCGCGTCCTGTGGTGATCGCACACCGCGATCAAAAAACAGGAAAAACCAGACCCTGTTTCACCCCGGAACCGAGTACG
Source organism: Iris macrosiphon (assembly GCA_036927795.1). Lineage (NCBI taxonomy): Eukaryota > Viridiplantae > Streptophyta > Magnoliopsida > Asparagales > Iridaceae > Iris > Iris macrosiphon. The sequence goes on from JAYESA010000014.1 coordinate 95,717,897, forward strand.
TCCCGCCAAACGGGACGACTTGGTCGCGTGCGGTCTTCACAGATACGTGCGCATCATCGATACGGACGTGTGAGTCTTCGTGGAAGCTGATTCGGGTGTGCATGCACACCGGAATCAACGCGTATCCGCGGACATCGCCCCGTATCCGCCTTTTCGGCAATTCACCCTAATTTCGTGTACACTCGTCGGATCGAGACGAAACTTGCGCCATCGGACTCGTAGCGATACGCTGGTCCTGTGGGTCAAGTTTGGTTCGATTCTGAGAACGTTGACGAAATCGCGTGTTGTGGGCCCCACAGGCCCGCTCGACGGGCGATTTTGTGTTCGGCTCATCGGAATCCAAATCTGGAAGTTCCGTTGGGTTCGTATCAGCGTTCCTGACCTGTTGACACTAAGTTTGGTGAATTTGGAGACCTTTGACCCGGACGCGTTTTTCGGTGCAAAGCGGGCCCACCGGCGGACCCCGTTTTGACCCGAAACTGCCGTTTTTGCCCTTGTCTCCAAATTGGACCCAAGGACAGGCATTTCTAGCTATTTGACATCTTCTGAGCATGATGGTAATGTCTATTTCAGCTTTTGGACTCATCTGTGGAAATTTCTCCCAAGAACCAAATTAAACAGATCCAAACAATAGGCAAGTACCTGCACTTCAAGTTAATCTTTATATCGTGATAATTAAATTCCCTGCTCTACTAGTACTCTTGTTGATTACACGTAGTGTTAGAATACTATATTTCATGTCTTGAATATTAGAATTCATGTCTTGTTTTTCATGTCGGGTGGGAGAATACTGAAAGGCATGTAGTTTACCCTTCCCCTTGCCGTGAATAATAGCTGTTGGTACACGACTGTCCATCAGCCGGATCTCGATTATTCGTGACTAATAGCCGTTCATGACGGCCGGATTAGCCTTATAAACCCCTGCATGCCAACTAAGTATTCTAAAAACAAACACAAGTTTCATACAGATAACCTCTGGTCATGTTATATTCTTGCTGACTGTGTAGTTTCTTTTCCTGCTCGTTTACTTCTGTTTTCTCATATTCCTGTTTATAGTGTTGACTCTGAGATATTAACATTCCTTTATGCAATTTCCTTAACATGATATTCAATGTTTAATTGTCATAAATATTTAGTTTAACATTGTTGTGCACTGTGTACTTTGCTCCTTTCCTGACTGGATCTGTTGATTTAGGCGATGATGAGGATCTTGTCCCTACCTATTATGGTCCTTATGAGGGTACAGATGATACCTATGAGGAGCCAGAACCCACCCAGGAGACCCCTGCTGCTGAGTAGCTAGTAGTAGCTATCTTTCATTTCTATTTCTTATCTTATTTATCGGGTTTGTCCCCGATTTCAATATTGAATTTCTGTACTTAAACATTTGAATCTGTTGTCACATTTACTTTCAGTTGCAATCTTAAGTTTCATTTCTCATTATTATCTTGCCTATGTTGTTGTGAATGAGCTAGTTAGTAACTTTGGATTAACCTAGACAGCGTACTACCGCCGACTCTGCGGCGTAGGCTGGACGTACCCACGTACTCGTGCCCGAACTTCCGGGTGCGGGTCGTGACACATTTTTATGGTGGCCCATGCAGGTCTCTATCCTAAAATAGGGTAATACCCTAGGACAGGGTATGGAATAAAATTGAGGATTCTAGGAAAAGCTCATTCACAGTATAGCGTCCTTATTTCATTTTTTGATATCATTGCTGCTCAATTTTTTCTATCGCCTTTGATTTCCAAGTATTCTATTCTGATCTTCCTATCCCTTAATCTTTCAGAATGGTCCAGACCAGGAACACAGTAGGAGGCACATCAGAACCAGCTGAGCAGAATGTGCCCGAGACCCTTGCACTCCCGCCGCCTCCATCTGTCCCGGCAGTTACCCTAGATGGGGCACAACTGCTAGGAGTGTTCCAGGGATTAGTGGAATCCCAGAAAGAACAAACTGTACTTCTGCGGACCAGCCTTTCAGAAGCTATTAAGTCCCAGGAGTCGCCACTCAAGAGGCCAGGGAGTGCCAAAGACTTCAAGAACCTTAGGCCTCTGGAATTCTATGGAACTGAGGGCATTCTCTATGCCGATGAGTGGATAGAGAATGTCGAGAGACTCCTAAAGACTGCCCGGGTCCCTGATGACCTCAAAGTGGAGTCCGCAAGCCTGCAACTGTTCGACATTGCTCGAACCTGGTTCAGAGATGAACCCCAACTATCTGCTTCCGACGTCACCTGGGAGGACTTCAAGAGGCTATTCAAGGAGAAATTCTACCCCAAAGTGGCTCGGGAAGCTCTCGAAAGCCAATTCGAGAGACTGGAACAAGGTAACATGACTGTTGATGAATATACTGCCGAATTTAGCAGGTTAAGTCACTTTGCGGAGTACATGGTTCGTACCCCGGAGGACAGAGCCCGTAGATTCAAGAAGGGGCTATCTCCGGATATCCGCCTTGCTGTCACCACCAGCCGAGCTCGCACCTATGAGGAAATCCTGAGCGTGGCACAAGGCGTAGAGAGAGATATGGGGCACAAACTGAAGCGAGAAAGAGATACCGGAAATACGGGACCCAACAAACGCCCTTTTCAACAACAGCAACAACAACAACAGAGGGCCCCGCAGCAAACTCAGCGTCCTCTCCCTCGAGCTCCAGCACCCCAACACCAGGCTCAGGGACAGAACCAGCGAGCTCCCCCTTGCAACTATTGCCAAAAACCAGGCCACACTTGGCAAGACTGTAGAAAGAGGCTAGGTGCCTGTCTCTATTGTGGCTCACCAGCACATCAATTAAGGGACTGTCCTGCTGCTCAAGGACGTCCAGCTGCACCAAAGGCTCCAGTCCAGGCCAGGCCCCCAGCAGCACAACAGAGGGGACCCCCGCTTCCAACACAGCAACAACGTTTTGCTCAGCACCAGCAGCAACAGAGGGGTGCACCGCAGCAAGGCCGTGCTTATGCAATGACTCTGGAAGAAGCTGAGGCCACAGCAGACGTGATCACAGGTTCCGTGCTTATAAATTCAATACCAGTTATTACTTTATTTGACTCTGGAGCTTCTCATTCATTCATGTCAGTAGATTTCCTTATGAAGCATAACTTAATCACTAAACCCCTTAGGAATTGTTATAAGATCATTACCGGTGGAGGAATCATCCCGGTTAGTGATGTCTGTAACAATTGTCCTATTACATTATGTGGAAGAGTACTGTATGCTAGACTACTTGTAATGCCAGTGCCCAGTTTTGACATTATACTGGGTATGGATTGGTTAAGTCAACATCATGCCACCATAGACTGTCACAGAGGTAGTGTAATCTTCAGGCCCCCTGACAAGCCAGAATTTGAATTTGCTAGAGGTTCTAGAGAAATGGGTAATAACATAATTTGTGGAGCCCTAGTAACAGAAGAATTGCCACCTATCATCTCTGAATACCTTGATGTCTTCCCTGAGGATCTCCCAGGCTTACCCCCAGACCGAGAAGTTGAATTCTCCATTGACTTAGTGCCAGGAGCAGCACCAGTATCTCAGAACCCCTACAGAATCAACAAGAATGAGATAATAGAACTAAATGAACAAATCAAAGAGCTAGAAGACAAAGGTTTCATTAGGTCTAGTGTCTCACCTTGGGGAGCTCCAGTACTATTTGTGCCCAAGAAGGACGGAACATCCAGAATGTGTATTGACTATAGGGCCTTAAATGCCTTAACAATTAAGAATAAGTATCCCCTGCCCAGGATAGATGACTTATTTGATCAGCTGAGTGGAGCTCGGGTATTTTCAAAGATTGATTTAAGGTCTGGTTACCACCAAGTAAGGGTGAGAAAAGAAGACATCCCTAAAACTGCTTTCAATACCCGGAACGGACATTACGAATTCTTAGTGATGCCGTTCGGGTTGACGAATGCACAAGCAGTTTTTATGAACCTAATGAACAGAGTTTTCCAGCCATACCTAGACAAATTTGTAGTGGTCTTTATTGACGATATTTTGATCTACTCCAAGACCCCCGAAGAACATGAAGAACATTTGAGGCTAGCATTGGAGACTTTGAGGAAGGAAAAGCTTTATGGAAAATTGTCTAAATGTGCTTTCTTCCTAGACAAAGTAGAATTCTTGGGACATGTTGTGACTGGAGATGGAATAGCAGTAGACCCTAAGAAGATAGCTGCAGTAGAATCCTGGCCCACTCCAGACTCTGTAGCTGAGATTAGAAGTTTCCTGGGACTAGCTGGCTACTATCGAAAGTTTGTGAAGGACTTTGCTAGAATTGCGGAGCCCATGACAAAATTAACAAGAAAAGATGAAGAGTTCACCTGGACTGATGAATGTCAGCATGCTTTTGAGAAATTGAAGAAAAGACTGACTACTGCCCCTATTCTGACCTTACCTTCTGGAACCGGAGGTTTCGCTATTTATAGTGATGCTTCTGGAAAAGGTCTAGGTTGTGTATTGGAGCAGAATAAGAAAGTAATAGCATATGCCTCTAGACAGCTTCGACCACATGAAAAGAATTATCCAACCCATGATTTAGAATTGGCAGCTGTCATTTTTGCTCTTAAACTTTGGAAGCATTACCTTTATGGAGAAAGGGTGGAAATATTTACAGACCATAAGAGTCTAAAATATATCTTCACTCAGAAAGAGCTAAACATGAGGCAAAGAAGGTGGCTGGAACTAATGAAAGACTTTGATATCACTCTTCAATATCACCCTGGGAAGGCAAATGTAGTTGCTGATGCTCTAAGCAGGTATCCTATGGCGATGTACTTGACTATGGACAGACACCTGCTGGAGGACTTGGAAAGTTTAGGTATTGAAGTAATTATCCCAGGAAAAGAAGGCCAAATGATGAACTTGCAGATTCAGTCTACTTTAATGGACAAGATCAAGGAGACTCAGTTTCAAGACGAAGGCCTGCGAAGCCTTCGAGGTCAAGTGCAAGCTGGATTAGTAGAAGAGTTCAGAATTCATGAAGATGGATCACTGAGGCATGGCGATAGATTATGTGTACCTCAAGGAGACATAAGAGAAGAAATCATGCAAGAGGCGCACAGATCGCAATACTCTATACATCCAGGAGCCAACAAGATGTACAAGGACCTGAGGACGCACGTTTGGTGGCATGGCATGAAGAGAGAAGTATCCAGGTTCGTATCCCGCTGTTTAGTGTGCCAACAGGTTAAGGCTGAAAGACAACGACCTGGAGGATTGCTTCAACCACTACCCATTCCGGAGTGGAAGTGGGAACATATCACCATGGATTTTGTTTCCGGTCTTCCAAGAACACCTAGTGGTAAGGATGTAATCTGGGTGATAGTGGATAGACTGACCAAGTCGGCACATTTTCTACCTTTCAAAGTGGGGCTATCTACAGAGAAGCTGGCAGATCTATATATCAGACATATTGTTAAGTTGCATGGGGTTCCAGTAAGTATTGTCTCCGACAGAGATTCAAGATTCACCTCTCACTTCTGGAAGAGCTTACAAGCCAGCTTGGGGACTCAACTCAAATTCAGCACAGCTTATCATCCCCAAACCGATGGGCAATCGGAACGTACAATCCAGACCCTTGAAGATATGCTCCGTACATGTGTTCTGGATTTTGGAGGATCCTGGGAAGACTATTTACATCTGGTGGAGTTCTCTTATAATAACAGTTATCAAGCCAGCATCGAGATGACTCCATTTGAAGCGCTGTATGGACGAAGATGTCGTACCCCGCTATCATGGGACGACGTTGGAGAAAGAGCCCTGCTGGGACCAGAGATGGTGATCGATTCAGCTGAGAAGGTAAAGCAAATAAGGGACAGACTTCGAGTGGCTCAAGACAGGCAACGACATTGGGCAAATAGCCACCGAAGGCCCTTAGAATTTGAGGTAATTAAATTTATAAAATTCAAGTCAATTTAAACATTTTGATTATGGAACTAAGACTTGATTATGACTCTATTTTAAGGTTGGAGAGCTGGTGTTCTTAAAGATTTCCCCGACACGTGGCACCATTAGGTTCGGAAGGAGTGAAAAACTCAGCCCAAGATTCATTGGACCTTTTGGCATACATGAGAAAATCGGAGAAGTGGCATACCGTCTGGCATTGCCACCCTCTCTGGAAGGAGTCCATAACGTCTTCCACGTGTCGCAGCTGAGGAAGTATGTGTCAGACCCCAGCCACATTTTGGATCACTCAGAACTCGAAGTAGGCCCAAGTCTGACTTACCAGGAGCAACCCGTGGAGATACTGGATCGCTCGGAGAAAGTCCTACGGAACCAGGTTATCTCCCTGGTTCGCGTAGCTTGGAAGCACCATTCTCCCGGCGAATCCACCTGGGAGCGAGAAGACGAGATTAGAGAGCGATACCCCTATCTTTTTGAAACCTGAGGTATATTGTATTTTATTTTTCGGCCTTTCCTTTCGTGCCTTGTTATTCTTAAATTTCGAGGACAAAATTTTTGTAAGTTGGGTAGGTTGTAAACCCCCAAATTTTCAAATTATTCAATCTTGGATTTTCTCAATTTTCTGGAATTTTCTGGGAATTTTCTGTAATTAAAATCAAGATTTTCAAATTAATAAATGATTTTTAATTAGCAATAAATAATATTAAAATGTCATGAAAATAACATTTTTGGGTGTAGAATGGAAAATTGGACTTAGGATAATTTTTCTGGATTTTTTTGGGCCTCAGAACTATTTTTAAATGCCTAAAAATATTTTTCTAATTAATTAATTATTATTTATTTATTTATTTATTTATTATTATTATTATTATTATTTTTTTTTATTTCTGCGGGCCGCCCTGGCCCATTGGGCCGCGGCCCAGCCCGCTACCAGCCCAGCCCAGCCCGCTGCCTTTCCGGGTCGGGTCGGGTCGGGCAACCCGACCCGCTAGCCACCCGACCGCCTCCGACCCGGTCCCCCTCTCTCCCTCGCCTCCGCGTCGCGCGCCGCCTCCGCCGCGCACTCCCCCGCACCGACCGGCCACCTCACCCCCGTCTCCCCCCTCGGCCCGCCTTCCCCGGCCACGAACCGCCCGACACCGCCTATAAAACCCTCACCATTCCCCTCCTCCGCCTCATCACCTAACCCTAAACCACCGCTCACCACCGCCGTCGACCCCCGCCGTGCCCAGCCCCGCCTCGCCGACCAGCGCCTCCCTCCCCCTCGGCGCCGCCCGCCGTCTCCTCCCGCAGAAACCGCAGCAGCAGCACGAGCAGCCCCCACCGCCGCTGCCGGCCGCCGCTCGCCACCGCCGAGCCGCCAGAAGCACCGCCTCACTCCGGCGAACCGTTCCCCCGCCCTCGTCGGCCGTCCAGCAGCCGTCTTTGTCGTCCTCGGCCGTTTTCCGACAAACCCTAACCCTAATCTCTGTTCCTGTGTCGGACACAGGACACAGTGTCCGACACGACTCGGACACGATTTCGACCCTGTTTTCGGGTCCCCTTCAGGTACGTGTATCTTTCGCCTCGTAGCTCCGTTTTCAATTCCACAAATTGCGTTGTGAAGCCTGTATGACCCTCTCGGTGTCCGGACAAACTGTTCGGGACACCGCGTCCTGTGGTGATCGCACACCGTGATCCAAAAACAGGAAAAACCAGACCCTGTTTCACCCCGGAACCGAGTACGTCCCGCCAAACGGGACGACTTGGTCGCGTGCGGTCTTCACAGATACGTGCGCATCATCGATACGGACGTGTGAGTCTTCGTGGAAGCTGATTCGGGTGTGCGTGCACACCGGAATCAACGCGTATCCGCGAACATCGCCCCGTATCCGCCTTTTCGGCAATTCACCCTAATTTCGTGTACACTCGTCGGATCGAGACGAAACTTGCGCCATCGGACTCGTAGCGATACGCTGGTCCTGTGGGTCAAGTTTGGTTCGATTCTGAGAACGTTGACGAAATCGCGTGTCGTGGGCCCCACAGGCCCCGCTCGACGGGCGATTTTGTGTTCGGCTCATCGGAATCCAAATCTGGAAGTTCCGTTGGGTTCGTATCAGCGTTCCTGACCTGTTGACACTAAGTTTGGTGAATTTGGAGACCTTTGACCCGGACGCGTTTTTCGGTGCAAAGCGGGCCCACCGGCGGACCCCGTTTTAACCCGAAACTGCCGTTTTTGCCCTTGTCTCCAAATTGGACCCAAGGACAGGCGTTTCTAGCTATTTGACATCTTCTGAGCATGATGGTAATATCTATTTCAGCTTTTGGACTCATCTGTGGAAATTTCTCCCAAGAACCAAATTAAACAGATCCAAACAACAGGCAAGTACCTGCACTTCAAGTTAATCTTTATATCGTGATAATTAAATTCCCTGCTCTACTAGTACTCTTGCTGATTACACGTAGTGTTAGAATACTATATTTCATGTCTTGAATATTAGAATTCATGTCTTGTTTTTCATGTCGGGTGGGAGAATACTGAAAGGCATGTAGTTTACCCTTCCCCTTGCCGTGAATAATAGCTGTTGGTACACGACTGTCCATCAGCCGGATCTTGATTTTTCGTGACTAATAGCCGTTCATGACGGCCGGATTAGCCTTATAAACCCCTGCATGCCAACTAAGTATTCTAAAAACAAACACAAGTTTCATATAGATAACCTCTGGTCATGTTATATTCTTGCTGACTGTGTAGTTTCTTTTCCTGCTCGTTTACTTCTGTTTTCTCATATTCCTGTTTATAGTGTTGACTCTGAGATATTAACATTCCTTTATGCAATTTCCTTAACATGATATTCAATGTTTAATTATCATAAATATTTAGTTTAACATTGTTGTGCACTGTGTACTTTGCTCCTTTCCTGACTGGATCTGTTGATTTAGGCGATGATGAGGATCTTGCCCCTACCTATTATGGTCCTTATGAGGGTACAGATAATACCTATGAGGAGCCAGAACCCACCCAGGAGACCCCTGCTGCTGAGTAGCTAGTAGTAGCTATCTTTCATTTCTATTTCTTATCTTATTTATCGGGTTTGTCCCCGATTTCAATATTGAATTTCTGTACTTAAACATTTGAATCTGTTGTCACATTTACTTTCAGTTGCAATCTTAAGTTTCATTTCTCATTATTATCTTGCCTATGTTGTTGTGAATGAGCTAGTTAGTAACTTTGGATTAACCTAGACAGCGTACTACCGTCGACTCTGCGGCGTAGGCTGGACGTACCCACGTACTCGTGCCCGAACTTCCGGGTGCGGGTCGTGACACCATTGACTCGGTTGACATGCAAGTTAAGTTTATTTGGTCGACAAAATGTCAGATAGCCTTTAAAGAGTTGAAGAAGAAGTTAATCTCTACACCAATTCCTAGTCTTCCAGCGGGCTCTGGAGGATTCACAATGTATTGGGATGCATTTGGAAAAGGACTTTGATGTGTTTTGATGCATCAAGGGAGAGTGATAGCGTATGCTTCTTGGCAGCTCAGAGATCACGGAAAGAACTATCCAACTCACGATTTGGAGTTAGCAGTAGTAGTGTTTGCACTTAAGCTATGAAGGCACTACTTATATGGCGATCGAGTAGAAATATTCACAGATCATAAGAGTTTGAAGTATGTGTTCACGCAGAAGGACCTGAACATGAGGCAGAGATGGTGGCTAGAGTTGTTGAAAGATTATGACGTAAAACTTCCGTACCATCCAGGCAAGGCTAATGTAGTAGCTAATACACTTAGCAGAAGAGGTGGCAAATTTATGTTGACTACTCAGAAGCACATTCTAGAAAACTTACGAGAGATGGGTATCGAGATGTACTTCCATAGAGTACAGGAGTTCAGGCTAGCCTACAAATTCAGTCAATCTTGGTAGATAGAATCAAACTAGCTCAGGCAGAGTACCCGAAGATTCAAAAGCTACGAGAAGAATGTGAGTCAGGTCTTCGGAAGGAGTTGACAATACATGTGGATGGAACGCTAAGGTTTGGGAATCGTCTATGCGTACCAAGCGAAGATATTCGACAAGAAGTTATGATTGAAGCACACAGTTCTCAGTATTTCACTCATCCGGGAGGCACAAAAATGTACCAATATATCAAATAACACTTTTGGTGGAACAAAATGAAGAGGGAGATAGCATACTTCGTATCGATATGTCTGATATGTCAGCAAGTGAAGGAAGAACAACAGAGACCGGCAGGAGATAATCTTCTATGCGTACCAAGCGGAGATATTCGACAAGAAGTTATGATTGAAGCACACAGTTCTCAGTATTCCATTCATCTGGGAGGCACAAAAATGTACCAAGATATCAAATAACACTTTTGGTGGAACAAAATGAAGAGGGAGATAGCACGCTTCGTATCGATATGTCTGATATGTCAGCAAGTGAAGGCAGAACAACAGACCGGCAGGATTATTGCAGCCGCTTTCTATTCCAAGTGGAAGTGAAAACACATCACGATGGACTTTGTGACTGGTTTACCTAGATCACCTACTGGTCGAGATACAGTTTGGGTGATAGTGGATCGTCTAACAAAAGTAGCTCACTTTTTTCCTTTTCGAGTAGGACAGTCTACAAAATAATTGACTGAAATATATATGCGACAAATAGTGAGACAACACGGTATCCCAGTAAGTATCGTGTCAGATCGAGACACTTGATTCACTTCACATTTTTTGGAAAATTTTGCATCAGAGTTTGGACACCAAGTTAAGATTCAGCACAGCTTACCACCCCAGACAGACAAAAAATTAGAAAGAACCATCCAGACCTTGGAGGATATGCTACGAGACTGTACCTTAGACCTTGGTGGATCTTGGGAGAATCACCTTCACTTGGTGGAATTCTCGTATAAAAATAGTTATCATGCCAGTATTCAGATGGCACCTTTCGAAGCACTATATAGCAGGATGTGTAGATCACCGTTGGCTTAGGACGACATTGGTGAGCGAAAGATGTTAGGCCCCGAAATAATCACACATACAGTAGAGATTGTCAAAAATATTAGAGAGCGACTTTGGGTTGCACAAGATAGGCATTGGCATTGGGCATATCAGCATCGTAGGACTTTATAGTTTTGTGTCGGCGACTACGTGTTCTTGCGAATTTTATCGACCCGTGAAGTCATTAGATTCGGGGTTTGCGAAAATCTTAGTATGTGATACGTAGGTCCGTTCGATATTCTTGAGCGGGTAGGCGATGTTGCTTATCTTCTTGCCCTTACGCCTTCGCTACGTGAGGTACACGATGTATTTTATGTGTCTTAGTTGCGTAGGTATGTTCCGGATCTGAGTCATATTCTCGATCACTCTGAATTAGTCGTTGGTACAAACTTATCTTACGATGAGCAACCCGTATCCATATTGGACCGAAAGGAGAAGGTGCTCAAGAACCGGACTATTTTTCTTGTCCGAGTTGCTTGGGGCTATCACTCTCTAGGAGAATCGATGTGGCAGCACGATGACGATATTCGATCCCGTTACCCGCACCTATTCGATTCAGAAGGTATATTCTTTCTTATGCCTTCATATCTCGGATTCTGCGATCAGGTGATCACCTATATGTTGTGATGATATTGCTTACATGTGTAGTTGCTAGTAGATTTGTATTATGCTTGTCCTGACTTCTCTAGCTATTGCTTGGATTCGATTTTTTAGCACAAAATTTTTCTAAGGTGGATAGAGATGTCACTCCCCGTTCTCGATATACGTATTTGAAACATATTTTATTTTAGCATGATTGCATGTGCATGAAGACTAGACCCATTCTTTGGTTTAACCTTGTTCATGGTTTATTTTGTGGGTTGGTTCAAGTCATGAGAACCCTTGGTTCAACCCTCAATCCTACCATATATAATCCAACATTTTTTTCTCTCTCTTTATTACTTCATTTATTTCTCTCTCTTGTGCTTTCTCTCCCCTTTCCTTAGGCAAGTACACCTTGCATAAGAAATAGAGAAAATTTTCATATTATTGGTTTATTATGTTTATTATGTGTTTTAAGCACTTTTATAACTTGGAGTTTTCAGTTTTTATTGGTGGTTTTGAGTATATATATATTTCTAACTTAGAGTTTTATGGGTTTCATGAATTTTTCTTTGTTTTTAATCTATTAAACATGTATTTTCAAAAACTAGTTTTTGATACATGATAGAGCTTTCAATTTCAAGCGTTTTGGCTTTTGGTTCACTCGATTTGGACTTAAAATGAGAATTTTATAGACAAAATAAGATTTTAGTTTTTTTTTGGAGTTTTTACCTGGCCGAACCTACTATTTGGAGAAGACGAAGTCTTCATGCGGCCAGCTAGTTATGCGACCGAGAGTGCTATGCGGCCTGAGAGGGCTATGCGGCCTGATCTTTCGTCGCATACTGACCAGCCAGCCTCTGTCTTGTTGGATGCATGACTGCCATCACACGAGTATTTTGGAGCTTGTCCTTGAACTCCTTGTGTGTTCACTCGCTGAACGAATAAAAAATTTGCTAAGTCCAAGAGATCTCCATGTGGCATCAAACTCCATGCGACACCGACCCATATGCGGCAAGCAGGCATATGCGACAAGCTGAGCATGCCGTCACTTTTCCTTGGATGCATGAATATGAAACCTTGGCACATATTTCTATAGTTTTGTCTTTTCTTCCTGACATAGCTTAATTATGGCTTGTCACATATATCACTTTATGTCACATCACTGACACTTCATTCATTTCTTGTCACTTTGACACTTGTCCCAAGTAGTAGACTTTAACCCTGAGCATGCATGCGGCCTGACTTCATATGCGGCCAAGTGGTTTATGCGGCCAGGACTTGCATGCGGCCCTGACTTCACATGCGTCCTAGAGTCATATGCGATATGTACTTCTCATGCGGCCTAGAGACCCATGCGACCTTGCTTGTTTTGATTGAATATTTTCTTATTCTTTCATGACCCAATTTATAATTAGTAATTGGACTCGAATAATATATCTGTGTTGATACCACTATTACCTGATATTTATCCATGATTTAATGTGCGCTGTGGTGCGACACATCGTGTCACATGTTAAGTGATTATATTTGGGTTGTACATCGAGAATGCCTCCAAATACTTGAAAGCGTGATATTATAAATATATATTATTTTTCCAGCACGGGCATAATATGCGAGTCAACTACCAAAGCATGGCTAGGATATAAACTGACTAAATGTTGCATACACGCTCGGGTGAATCCATATTTGACTTTCATGGATTCGTATCTAACGTGCTCGTACTTTGTACGATATTTTGAGGGAAATTCTCATGTGACCATGTCTTGAGATTTCGAACACAACATAGGGCTAATTAGCTAACTAAAACTGGTAGTAACATCGGAGGAAATGGTATCCCGAGATTATGCCAACGAACCTTCCCACAAAGATTCATTTTAAGTGCGTTGTGGGCCGGCCACCACAGATACTATATATCATCAGCCTTAGTAGAGTACAGTATCAGACCTATTATTATGATGAGCCACTGTTTCACTATAGGAACATTGGAACCGCTAATACCGTATTTTTAGTGCAGTGGCACTACGGGGAACTGGTGTATCTCGTAAATACCTATTTTATTTATCTAATGGTTTGGTTAGCTCATTTTCGGCATTGGCGTGATCTAAGGGTACTTATTATGCATTATTTTTGAGATAACCTCAGACTCCATAATTAGCAAGTCGTACAAGTGATTGGCCGATATAAGAAAATGGACCTAGTTGTGATTGTATTATTCGGTTAGTAGCCTAGGAAAATGGACTATCATAGTGTGATGGTTCAACCATTATCCTTGTTTGGTTATAGGGTTGGGCATTTGCGCTAGGATATTCCATGGACCTAAGTTACGACACTGAACCTATGCATTATTATGTAATTATTCTTCTTGGATTTTTGTTTTTCCATTTCGTGCTTTCTATGTGGTACTTGCTATTTGGGGTCTAACCCCACTGGTTTTGTATGGCCAGGTTTTGAGCCAGCACCCGAGGATCCAGCGTACCTTCCCCCAACTTATGGCGTATACCGAGAACATGGTCGCAGGGGATAGCGAGTGGGTTTTTTTTCCTGGTCATCATTGAACATTTACTTCTTTCGGACGTTTAGCCACCGGCACCTATTAGCCGGCTCATCTGGATATTAGTCTCCTTATATGATTGTATTAAATCAGACTGTAGATGATCACTGTCATGTACTTTTGTTACTCTTCCAGGTTCTTATTTTGCACAACTGGTCTCCAGAATATTTTGAGAAAGCGTTTGGGACGCCTTATTGCTTTATCATATATGCTTTATGCTTACTATTTCTTGTTTGAATGATTGAGACATAGAAGTTCTTGACCCTAGGAGACATGATTGTAGCATGCACCCCTTGTCTTATTACAGTCGTGATCGACGTACGACATATAGTACCTTGTACGGAGTAGCTGGCAATGTCCGTCTCTGAATTTCGATACTGGGACGTGACAACAACCGATCCACGGTTGGATCACACCTGAGCAGTGGACTGTGATGAATGCGAGATTCGACGAACCCGGGTATAAGAAAAGGTCGGAGAAGGCAAATGCGGCTAGGTCGAAGGCAAAAAAGTGGTGTGGTGGCTCGATTCCCATGACGAAACATTTTCGTGATCTGGTATGTATTTTATTAAATATATTATTTTAATAAAAGTATGAAAAGATGTTTAATTTTAATAACAAACAATAAAATTTTCAACAGGTACAGAGGGGTGAGGACGCCAACATGGTGACCGTCTTCCTGGCCATTCATCGGAATGGCGGAAAGCTCATCGATGAGAAGGTCACGCAGACCTATTTACATTTTACTACCATGTGTTAGTTTTAATATAACTTAGAAAATATGCAAATAGATATCTATATAGCTAGTAATAAGTAACTTAGACGTTAGCAACCACTTTTTTAGGACGAGTATCTTAAACTACGTTAGCGGGGGACTGCTACTAAACCTGCAGAGGGAGGGACTGGTGGGGAGACATGTACATTATAAAAAAATTATGAGGTGCACCCTTAAATATGGTAAAAAAATGTGGGGGTAACTCAAAATTTCTCAAACAAAAAATGCATTGCGTGTGCCCGTACCTTACTACAAAGGCTAAGGTTTGTGAAAATTATTACAAAATTATTTATTATAAAAGAATGAGTTGCACACGCGATGTTTGTGCCTGACCACTAGTATATATATATATATATATATATATATATATATATATATATATATATATATATATATATATATTAACTGTTAGGCTAGACATTATTTGCGTGCGCGCGCACACACACACACACACACACACACACACATATATATATGGGTTCGAGTTCCCCCGACGCTAATTAATTCCCCTTTAGGGGAATTAATGGTGGACTGGTGGTTGGGTGCGGTGCAGGCGCGTAGAGTGGTGCAGCACGGTGAGGCTATGGCTGCGTGAGGCCCACAGACCGAATGGAGCCTTCGGGCGTGGTCTCTTCGAGCGTGGAGCATTCAGGCTGGGTTGGTGGTGCCTTAGGGCCGGAATGTAAGCCTTCGGGCTGGATGGGACCTTCGGGCTAGGAATTGTATATATAGGCCTTCGGACTGGATTGGTTGTAAGCCTTCGGGCTGAGTTGTGTTGATGTTTTTTACTTAGCTTTGGGAGTTTTAGTCCTACATTAAAAAACCACCAATATGTATATCTCAATATATATATATCTATGATTATTATTGGTATATGCACATGGGGTGGTGTGGCCCATGTGGGTTGACTTTTCTAGAGGGATTAAGTGTGAACTCTATTATGACAATCTTTATTTTGTGACCACCTCAGGGAAGTTTTCCTTAGGAGCTAAGCCCCGCAGGGGCTTAGCGACTCGGACTCAAGGGAGCAAAGTGGCGCTTTATTGGTGCACTTTGCACTTAGCACGTCAGCATCGCTTGGTGTCGGATGGCGTATATGCGGCATGAGCTTTCTCTGTAAAACCCCTAACCTAGAAACCGTAATTTCTCTTTTTAGTTAATTATTAATTTAATTATAGTAATTATGTGCTAATTAGGAGTAATAGATTTTTATTAATTTTTATTTTAGGTGTTGGTGAACTTAGAAGATTTATGGGACCATTAAAATTTTTTTTGAATTTATTTCATGTAGGAGACCACTTGAGCAGTTGCTAGCTTAATGGTGTGCATTAATATAATCCTAGATTTTTTTATGAGTATATATATATATATATATATATATATATATATATATATATATATATATATATATATATATACATATATATTTAAATGGTAATATAAAAGAAAGAAAAAAGCTATTAATAACATTACTAACTAAACTACCCATATACTATCCTACCCAAACCACCCGTGCATGTGAGTAGCCAACCGCTGCTTATAAGCAGCCGCCCCCCTTTGTGAGCCATACCACAGCAAACTAAGGAACCTAGCTTATTAGCATAGCAAATAAGCAAACCCGCACCCACCCGCGAACGGACCCCCCCCTCTTCCTTTCTTATATACATATATATACTTCATTATTTCGACCAAACCCTAACCCTAGATCACCCTAAACTCTTTTTCTTCCCATATAGACTTAAGGAGCGCCATCTCCACAACCGGAGAACCGCGCCAGGCCGTCCAAACCAACATCGACGACCGCGACCCCGCGCACTGCAGATTTCTACAGCGAGGTACCTGTGTTCCAGAGTTGTTTCCCGTCACCTCGCTCAACTAAACGTCACCCCGTCTTCACCGGTACGCTCACCCCTTAACCCTCTTCAATATCTGTGTGATAGTAGACCACGAACAACACGTAACCATAGGCGAAAATAGCGCCAAAGTTGGCAGAAATAGACTAATTTCTGGGATCGCAGAAAACTGCGGTAATCATCCATGTTCCCGGATTCGTATCTCCCACCACAGAGATCCAAATTCGATGATTCTTTTTGGTATGAGGAGACCACTTGATTTAGTTTAATTTCTGTTAAATAACCCTAGATTATTAACTGCTGTAGGTAGAATTAAATTCGTTGGAAAACCCCGTAAACATATTTTTTTTAGATTTCGAAAAGTTGTGAAACGGAGCGCGCCCCACCAAACGTACCGCCCCACCATGTACCAAGTGTACCAAACAGTGCACACAATATAACCGGATATATGAGAGTTCACGAAAACTGATTCGGACGCATGTGCGCACCGGAATCATCCCGTATCCGCGGACAAACCCAGTGTCACAACTTTTACGAAAGTCGCACGCATTTTGTGCACGCTCGTCAGATTGCGACGAAACTTGCGCCACTGGATTCGTAGTAATGTGCTGGTCCTGTGACCCAATTTTTGTGCAATTCTGAGACAGTTCACCAAGTCACCAATTGGCGGGCCCCACGGTTGACTTTTTGGGCAAAATTGTGTTCGGCCCATCGAAATCTATATTTGGATATACCGTTGGGTTCGTATTGACATCTAGAGTTTATTTGACCTATAATTTATCCTATTTAGAGACTGTTACCCTTGGCACATTTTTCGGTACAAAGTAGGCCACACGTGGACCCCAATTTTATCCAAAATTACCGTTTTGCCCCTGTGTCCAAATTGGACGAAAGGAAAGTGCTTTCTAGCTATTTTGCTTATTCTGGAAACGTTGATAATATTTATTTCAGTATCCGGAGACGTTCATTCTGAGGCCGCAGCTTCTACTCCTGCGTGCGTGACATCTGGACATTATATTTTTTCAGCTTTCTTGCCAGGCAAGATACCTTACCAAATTATTTACAGTATTTTTCATGCTTAGTATATTTTTGTATATTTATTGTATTTTTTTTTATTCATTGCATGTGTAGTTTCCTTCAGTCATTACTATATATTAGATATGTTGACACACACTTGACACTTAGTATCATAGAGGACAATCAGTAGGCGTATGGGCTTTAACCACTCTGGTAAACCGTAGTAACTAGCACGCACTATAGTGGTCGTGTTCGATGGTCGCTACCCCCGAGGTATGTCGATTGATGGAGTCACGAAGGTCGCTACCCCCGAGGTATGTCGGCTGATGATGTTCTAGACGGGTGTGTGAGTTGTGAGGCTTAGATCGAGTAGCCTACCCTTGTCCATACGTCAAAAAGTTGTCCTTATTTGCATTAATATAGATTGTCTTGTACAGCATACTTATATATTTTCAAACAATATGCATGTTTACTATATTCAATTGGCTTGCTTCTATGTATCTTGTTATGTCCCTCTGAGGACTTGATCCCTTGCCAGGTATAGACGACCAGGAGTATCCGCAGGAGTACGGGCCTGGACCTGACGCATTATTTTCTGCCGAGGAGGTCTTACCTTCTGAGCATCTTTGATTACGTCTAGCGATGGATTCTTTTAGCTGATACACTGCTGACATTATTTTATATTGGATATTTTATACTCCTCTCTCATTTTAGTTTTGGATATAGTCTTTGGTAGTGAATTTGTCTTCACCCGACTATTATTTTGGATATTTCAGACTCCTTATTCTAATTTAGTATTTCTTTTCTATGACTAGTTGTGTGGATGAGATTAGCATATCTGTGACTTGTGACATTATATATACCACATGTGAGTTTATATTCATTTTACAGCGCACGTATGTATTATGGTATCCATATATTAGAGTTTTCATATACGTACGGCTGGTATGCTTACGTGTACCTAGTCCTACGTATTTTGGGACTAGGGCGTGACATATTTTTGTGGTGGCCCATGCAGGTCGAGTTAGCCATTTCGGTTACGTAATTGTACCGAGCGGACCTACACCTAGGATTAGAATTTTAGATCTCATCCACACTTGACTATAACTTACCTTCCTTCCAACATGTCCTACTTAAGTGCTTGCATCCTGCTTGATTCATGTACTCTTCTTAATCCTTCGTCCATCTCTTGTAGAGAGATGAATTTGCATAACGGGCATGCCGCCACCGGGGACAACACGTCTTCCGGGGACGACGACCAATCACCAGGAGAGGCCTTAACGATACCTCTTCTTCCCGGACCGGATGGACTGACTAGCAATCAAATTCTATCAACCCCTTCTGCGATACCTAATAGAAACCTTCCAGTTTTATCAGTACCGCAGGATGGCCAGACACAGCTGTTCCAATTCTTCCAGATGATAATACAGGAACAAAGGCAACAAGCAGTAGAGCAGAGGCTAGAATTTCTGGCAGCACTTGAGAGAATGGCTGCACTAGCCCCTGCACCAACCCAGACACTAGTTTCAGTACCACAAGCTCGGGTTGGTTCAGTCAAGGACTTTATGCAGATGGGCCCTAAGCCATATAAGGGAAATGAAAGTCCAGAGGAGACCACGAACTGGATTACCAATACCAAGAAGTTGTTAGAGGCATCACAACTACCTTCTGACCTATGGATGATAGGCGTAAGGACTCAGTTAGAAGGCAACACACATCACTGGTGGGAATCAATGGAGCGCCAGTTGGGTACGCGTCAGACTTGGAAACAATTCTTGGAGTGCTTTGAGAGGAAGTACTTTCCGGATACTGTAAGGGACGCGTTGTACGATCAGTTCCTCCATCTGGAGCAGGGAAACAAGATAGTTGATGAGTATGACACAGATTTTAGCCGCCTCAGTAAGTATGGCACAGTCCTAATACCTAATGACTTGGAGAAGGCTAAGAGGTTTCAGCGTGGGCTGACTCAGGAGCTCCAGCACTATACTAGCTCACAGTCCCGGATCTCTTATGCTGAGTTATTGACAGAGGCCAGGATTCAGGAGGCCATCAGCAAGGGAAACAGAATTCAACGGAGAAGTCACCAAGGACCAGTAAGGATACAGCAAGGAGGACCCATTCGACACCCTTTGACACGCCAGCAATCAGATAGTGTTGTACCATATCCAACCAAGGAGCTCCGTACTTATCACTATTGTGGTAGGAGAGGTCATATTCTAAGAGACTGTCATCGTCTATTGGGGCTGTGCATGATATGTGGATCAAGTCACCATCAAGCCCGAGAATGTCCTCAGCAGAACCGGAGGCCTATGGCATTTGAATCAGGAATACCGCATACACCCTCAAGTATAGGAGACCAAAGGGACCCACCACTGCTTCTACAGTCTGCACAAATGGAGGGGACTAGACCCCAGTTGAACAACCAAGGACAAGGCCAAGCACTCATTATGACAAATATGGGAGAGCAGACACAGGAAGCCGTAGATATAGGTACGACCTTTTAGTTATAATTGTCTTTGCATACTTATAACCCCAATGTGACACAAGATCTTAGATGTACAAATATATGTAGAATTATATATATGGTAGTTTAGCAGTTATGAGGATATATTTCTATTCTACCCAGATGGCATATACGCGATGCTAATGGATGACGTGAGTAGCAGTAGTAGTAGTATTCTTCCCCTATCATTATCTCGCCCTCTTGGGTGACTCACCTCCTCCTTTTATATTCATTCCTTATCTCTTGCTTAACTCTTCCTATCATAGTTGTATCTTTTCGTGCCATTATGAATTGTTGATTTATATCAACCTCACCCCTATTTTGTTAGTAAAACATAAATATGTTAGTAATGCTTGATAACTAAGGATGAGTTCTTAATATGTATATGCACTATAGCAATATCTGTATTCTTTATTAGTTTAACCCTTAAGTAGCACCATGTAGCCTAATAGAAATTTGTTAGATCATTGAAATAGATCATACTCCTAATAGTTTTAGTCAAGACCTTAAGTGTTTTCCTAAAAATCTAGACTATGCCTAGAAAAGAGTTGAAGGCACTTGTTACGAACTGATGACTATGAGAAATCGCTGGCGAGGTAGCGACAGTTGCAGCCAGACGATTTTGGTAGAGTAGTCGAATTACTTGCAGCCATACTGGCCAGGTGACGTGGCATTATTAGACTATGATACTTGACGGTTACGGAAAAAAGTTATAGTTATGAGATTCTAGACAGGTATCCCAAGATTCTCGACCCAATAAAATATATTTTTCTTACAACCTAGACAATAGCTTCAAAGAATGTGACTACTAGTAGAATTCTTGTAAGTTGGGTAGCGTAGACGAGTTAGAGGATGATAGAATAGTGTACGGAAAATAAATGAGGAAGTGTTAGAATGGCAGACCACGACCTTTAGGAAGCACTGCTAGATACCAATGTAGTGTAATAGCTATAGTTATCACTATGAATATGGGTTAGTGTCAATTTCGAGGAAAAAAATTTATAAGTTGGGTAGAATGTAAAACTCCTAATCCTAGAAAACCGTAATTTCTTTTTTTAGTTAATTATTAATTTAATTATAGTAATTATGTGCTAATTAGGAGAAATAGATTTTTATTAATTTTTATTTTAGGTGTTGGTGAACTTAGAAGATTTATGGGACCATTAGGAATTTTTCCGAATTTATTTCATGTAGGAGACCCCTTGAGCAGTTGCTAGCTTAATGGTGTGCATTAATATAATCCTAGATTTTTCTATGAGTATATATATATATATATATATATATATATATATATATGGAAATATAAAAGAAAAGAAAAGAAAAAAAGAAGAAGAAGAAGCTATTAATAACATTACTAACTAAATTACCCATATACTATCCTACCCAAACCACCCGTGCATGTGAGTAGCCAACCACTGCTTATAAGCAGCCGCCCCCCTTTGTGAGCCACACCACAGCAAACTAAGGAACCTAGCTTATTAGCATAGCAAATAAGCAAACCCGCACCCACCCGCGAACGGACCCCCCCTCTTCCTTTCTTATATACATATATATACTTCATTATTTCGACCAAACCCTAACCCTAGATTACCCTAAACTCTTTCTCTTCCCATATAGACTTAAGGAGCGCCTTCACCGCAGCCGAAGAACCGCGCCAGGCCGTCCAAACCAACCCCGACGACCGCGATCCCGCGCACCCCGCGCACTGCAGATTTCTGCAACGAGGTACCTGTGTTCCAGAGTTGTTTTCCGTCGCCTCGATCAACCAAATGCCACCCTGTCTTTACCGGTACGCTCATCCCTTAACCCTCTTCAATATATGTGTGATAATAGACCTCGAACAACGCGTAACCATAGGCGAAAACAGCGCCAAAGTTGGCAAAAATAGACCAATTTCTGGAATATTAAAAAACTGTGGTGATCACCCATGTTCCCGGATTCGTATCTCCCACCACAGAGATCCGAATTTGAAGATTCTTATTGGTATGCGGAGACCACTTGACCTAGTTTAATTTCTATTAAATAACCCTAGATTATTAACTGCTATAGGTAGAATTAAATTCGTTGGAAAATCCCGTAAACACACTTTTTCCAGATTTTCAAAAGTTGTGAAATGTAGTGCGCCCCACCAAACGGGAGCACCCCATAGTGTACCAAGTGTACCAAATGGTGCGCACAGCATAACTGAACATGTGAGAGTTCACGAAAACTGATTCGGATGCGTGTGCGCGCCGGAATCAGCCCGTATCCGTAGACAAATCCCGTATCGTAACTTTTACGAAAGTCACGCGCATTTTGTGCACGCTCGTCAGATTGCGACAAAACTTGTGCCACTGGACTCGTGGTAACGCGCTATTCCTGTGACCCAATTTTTACGCAATTCTGAGATAGTTGACCAAGTTGCCAATTGGCGGGTCCCACGGTTGACTTTTTGGACAAAATTGTGTTTGGTCCATCGGAATCCACATTTGGACATACCGTTGGGTTCGTATTGATATTTAGAGTTTATTTGACCTATAATTTGTCCCATTTAGAGACTGTTACCCTTGACACATTTTTGGTACAAAATAGGCCACACGTGGACCCCACTTTTATCTGAAATTATCGTTTTGCCCATGTGTCCAAATTGGACGAAAGGGAAGTGCTTTTTAGCTATTTTGCTTATTCTGGAAACGTTGGTGATGTTTATTTCAGCATCCGGAGATATTCATTCTTAGGCTGCAGCTTCTACTCCTACGTTCGTGACATCTGGACATTACATTTTTTCAGCTTTCTTTCCAGGCAAGATACCTTGCCAAATTATTTACAGTATTTTGCATGCTTAGTATATTTCTGTATATTTATTGTATTTCTATTTATTCATTGCATGTGTAGTTTCCTTCAGTCATTACTATATATTAGATATGTTGACACGCACTTGACACTTAGTATCATAGAGGACAATAAGTAGGCGTATGGGCTTTAACCACTCTGGTAAACCGTAGTAACTAGCATGCACTATGGTGGTCGTGTTCGATGGTCGCTACCCCCGAGGTATGTCGATTGATGGAGTCACGAGGGTCGCTACCCCCGAGGTATGTCGGCTGATGATGTTCTAGACGGGTGTGTGAGTTGTGAGGCTTAGATCGAGTAGCCTACCCTTGCCCATACGTCGAAGAGTTGTCCTCATTTGCATTCATATAGATTGTCTTGTGCAGCGTACTTATATATTTTCAAACAATATGCATGTTCACTGTATTCAATTGGCTTGCTTCTATGTATCTTGTTATGTCCCTCTGAGGACCTGGTCCCTTGTCAGGTATAGACGACCAGGAGTATCCGCAGGAGTACGGACCTGGACCTGACGCATTATTTTCTGCCGAGGAGGTCTTACCTTCTGAGCATCTTTGATTACGTCTAGCGATGGAATCTTTTAGCTGATACACTACTGACATTATTTTATATTGGAGATTTTATACTCCTCTCTCATTTTAGTTTTGGATATAGTCTTTGGTAGTGGATTTGTCTCCACCCGACTATTATTTTGGATATTTCAGACTCCTTATTCTACTTTAGTATTTCTTTTCTATGACTAGTTGTGTGGATGAGATTAGCATATCTGTGACTTGTGATATTATATATACCACATATGAGTTTATATTTATTTTACAGCGCACGTATGTATTATGGTATCCATATATTGGAGTTGCCATATACATACGGCTAGCATGCTTAGGTGTACCTAGTCCTACGTATTTTGGGACTGGGGCGTGATATTCTCAGACCGCATATGTGCTAATTTTTTTCTATATTTAGAGGGGTCCTCTATTGTTTGAGGGGCGTAAAAATTATGATTTTTCAGAAAATTCGAGAACACCAGAGGTCTTATGCGGCCAAGCCAACACCCCTCTATATAGTAATTTTCAAGTGATCCGAAGGTGTCAGTCCCAGTCCCAAAATACATAGGACTAGGAACACGTAAGCATGCCAGCCGTATGTATATGGCAACTCCAATATATGGATACCATAATACATACGTGCGCTATAATATGAATATTAACTCACATGTGGTATATATATAGTCACAAGTCACAGAAATACTAATCTCATCCACACAACAAGTCATAGGAAAGAAATAACTGAACTAGAATAATGAGTCTGAATAATCCAAAATAATAGTCGGGTGGAGACAAATCCACTACCAATAACTATATCAAAATTAGAATGAGAGAGGAGTATAAAATCTCCAATATAAAATAAGATAATGATATAAGTTTATCAGCTAAGAGATCCATCACTAGAGATAATCAATGGTGCTCAGAAGGTAAGACCTCCTCGGAAGAGATAAGTAGTAAGCCCTGATCCGTGCTCCTGCGAATACACAAGGTCGTCTACAACTGGAAAGGGACTAGGTCCTCAGAGGGACGTAACAAGATACATATAAGCATGCCAATTGAATACAGTAAACATGCAATATAGACGAAAAAATATATAAGTATGCTGTACAAGACAATCTATATAAAATGCATAATGAGGACAACTTTTTAACGTATGAGCATGGGTAGGCTACTCGATCTAAATCTCACAACTCACACACACGTCAGGGGACATCAGAAATCGACATACCTCGGGGGTAGCGACCAACGCAATACCAGAAATTGACATACCTCGGGGGTAGTGACCAGCACGATACACTACCGTAGTGCGTGCTAGATACTATGGTTTACCAGAGTGGTTATAGCCCATACGCCTAATAATTTTCCTCCCCTCCCATGATACTATGTGTCAAGTGTGTGTCAACATATATATATATATATATATATATATATATAGCATATACTTATGACTGAAAGAAAACACACATGCAATGAATATATAGAAATATAATAAGCATGCAAAGTACTGTAAGCAATTTGGCAAGGTATCTTGCCTGGTTAGAAAGATGCAAAGTTTAACGTCTAGGAGTCAAGCACACAGGATCAGAAACTACGGTCTCAGAATGAACGTCTCTGGATGCTGAAATAAATATCACCAATATTTCCAGAATAAGCAAGATAGCTAAAAAACACTACCCTTTCGTCCAATGTGGACACAGGAGCAAAACGATAATTTCGAATCAAAGCGGGTCCACATGTGGCCCACTTTGTACCAAAAAATGTGCCAGGGGTAAAGGTCTCTAAAAAGGACAAATTATAGGTCAAACAAACTTTAAATGTCAATATGAACTCAACGGTATGTCCAATATAGGATTCCGGTGAGTCGAACACAAATTTGTCCAAAAAGTCAACCGTGAGGCCCGCAAATAGGCAGTTTGGTCAACAATCTCAGAATTGTGTGAAAATTGGGTCACAGGACCAGGCGATATCACGAGTCCAATGACATAAGTTTTGTCACATTCTGACAAGCATATAATAAATGGTGTAGAGTTTTGCAAAAGTTGCGATACGGAAACTTTTTGCGGATACGGGTTGATTCCGAGCGCACACGCGTCCAAATCAATTTTTTCTAAAGTTCACATGTCTGGACATACCATACGCGCCTTTCGGTACGATTGGTACGCGATAGGACTGTCCCGTTTGGCGGGACGCGCTCCGTATCACAAATTTTGGAGGTTGGAAAAGCAGATTTTTAGTGATTTTTAATCCAATTTAACTCAGCATTCAGCAACAAATAAAATATTATAATTGATAGAAATTAATCTCGGTTAGGTGGTCTTCGCATAGCAAGAAGAAAAACTAAGTTTGGATCTCTGTGGTGGGAGATACGAGTCCTTAAACATGGGTGGTTACAGCAGTTTTTTTGGGATTAAAAGTTGTCGTTTTTCTCCAACTTTGTCTCAGTTTTCGCCTAGGGTTACGCGATGTTCGAAGTAAACTAATATACAGAGTTAGAAGAGGGATAGGTCATGAAAATATTGGTAAAGATGGGGTCGAGTTTGGTCGAATGATGGCGCAGAAAACGAGGCCTGAACAGGGGTAAGTTGCTCAGTACTCGCTGTCGCAGTGCGGGGTTGACGTGGACGCGCGGTGGTCGTTGCGGCGGCGGCTACTCCGACGGTGGCTCTGGGTCGGAGGCGGTCGCATGGTTGAGGGAAGATGAAGAGTTTAGGGTTAGGAGTAGAAGAAGTGTATATATATATATATATATATATATATATATATATATATATATAGAGAGAGAGAGAGAGAGAGAGAGGGGTCGAAACTGCATGCGGGTCTGGGTAGGATAGCTGCTGTTGTTGTTGGGTGTTTGCGGGCCGGGATTTTGGGGTAGGTAATGGGTTTGGGTTTAAGTAATCTATTTATTTCTTTCTTTTTCCTTTATTCTTTTTCCTTTTTATTCTATTTCTTTTTCTTATTCATTTATATTTCTATTTTCTTTCGTTTATTCATTTCTATTTCTTATTCTTTTCTTTTTTTATTCTTTTCTATTAATAAACTTTATATATATATATATATATATATATATATATATATATATATATATATATATATATATATATAACTCTAGAAATTTATATTTGAGCATACAATTAATCTATCAACCGTCCACAAGGTCTCCTACATGAAAATAATTAAGGTAAAATAATAATTGCTCCATAAATCTCTATGTGCATAATTACCTAGAAATAAAAATTTTATAAATTCTATTTCTTCTAATTAGCTACTAAATACTATAAATTAATTAAATAATTAATTCGGTTTTTAAAATTAGGGGTTTATATTCTACCAAACTTATATAAATTTTGTCCTCGAAATTGACACTAACCATATTCATAATGAATCATTATAGCTATTATATTTCATTGCTATCTAGCATTGCTTCCTAAAAGGCATGGTCAGTCATTCTAATACTTTCTTATTTATTGTTCGTACACTATTCTATCATCATCTAACTCGTCTATACTATCCAACTTATAAAAGTTCCACTAGTAGTCAAAGTCTCTTGCGGCTATTGTCTAGGTTGTAAGACGAATTTATTTATTGGATCGAGAATCTTGGGATACCTATCTGGAATCTCACAACCATAATTTTTTTTGTACCCATCAAGTATCGTAGTCTAATACTGCTATGCCACCTGACCAGTATGTCTGCAAATACTTCGACTACTCTACTATAACGGTCTAGCTGGAGCTGTCGCTACTTCGCCAACGAATTGTCATAGTTGTCAGTTTGTAACAAGTGCCTTCAACTCTTTCCTAAGCTTAGTCTAAGTTTTAGGACAACAATTAAGGTCTTGACTAAAAACTATTAGGAGTATGAACTATTTTAAACAATTTAACAAATTTCTGTTAGACTAAGGGATGATATTCATGTTTTAAAATAATAAGGGGCTACAAATATTGCTATAGTGTATATACATAAGGGTTATCATTATGTACTCATCTTTTAGTTATTAATCATTACTAACACATTTATGTTTAACTAACATAATAAGGGTGGGGTTGAAGTAATTCAAACAATCCATAATGGCACGAAAGGATATGACTAAGATATGAAGAGTTAAGCACGAGATAAGGAATGGATATAGAAGAGAAGGTGAGCCACCCCAAGGGGCGAGATGGTGATAGGAAGAGAATACTACTACTGCTATGCGTATCATCCATTAGCTTCGTGGATATGCCATCTAGTTAAGATATCAACATATCCTCATAACTGTTAAACTACCTTATATATAATTTTACGTCTACTATGCACCTAAGATCCTATGTCATAAAGGGGGTCTTGAGTATGAAATAACAAATATAACTAAGGTCGTACCTGTATCTACGACTTTCTGTGTCTGTGCTCTCTTGTTTGTCATCCTGAGTGCTTGGCATATGGGGTATATCTAGTACTATCCGTGTATTAAACTTATACTAAGCACGAACGTTCGTCTTTCCGAAATGGGAGAAGACAAAAAACAACAATAAAGAGTTCAAGGAGGAGGTGATATAATACAAGTACGGGATTCAAAGAGATTAGAGAATTTGAAAGGGAGTTGCCAAGACAGTTGTGGATTAAAATCTTATTTTGGTAAATTTCTATTTGTATGTTCACATCAGAACAGTTATGTACCTGACATGATATGCTCTGACCAGTCTAGAGGGCAAGTATATTCGTCTAACAAGTTGAGTCAACTATATCTCAATCCACATAAAGTAGTGATACAAAGATCGAACCAAGCGCACTAAGGTTGATCAGACCATAATGCACTAATTCTGATTTAGACAATGTATTAGTGTGGGCCCCCAATAATACATATGTCATGAACAAGCTCAATACAAGAATAAGCTTGCAAAACTAGGCTATAATAGCAGCATAAGTCGAGGTAGTAAAAATATAAGTACGCTTGATTATGATGGAGGAAGGTATTCACCAAGAAGATCGGTGTTGTGCCTCTACAGTTGTCATACTAATTTCTTGTCTAAGTCTAAAGTCAACCAAATGGGTGTATAGGCCTCTAAGTTCTACAGTCTAGATAAACACTAAAGTTCTATGTCTAGATAAACATTATCTTCTTATGCAAGCCTATAGTTGGTGTCATTCATTTATATTTTACTAATTGGTCAGAAGGACTATGTGATACTAGGTTATGAGGCATACTACCAAACTTACAAAAAAATTAACTAATAGTGTTATTGAATACTAGAGTGTATATACCTAGTACAAGTCATCTTCCTAACCCTATCAAGCACGAGAGAAGATTGACGTTGAGAAGGGATCAAGCAAGATGCAATCCAAGCAATCAGATGAGAATGCGAAATAAAGTCAAGGGAGGTGATAAATAAGTGGATGAGATCCTATATTCTAATCTTATGCGCATGCTTGCTCGGTACAGTGACGTAACCGAGACAATATACTCTCGACCTGCATGGGCCACTACAAAAATATGTCACGCTCCAGTCCCAAAATACATAGGACTAGGAATACGTAAGCATGCCAACCGTATGCATATGATAACTCCAATATATGGATACCATAATACATATGTACGCTATAATATGAATAATAACTCACATGTGGTATATATATAGTCACAAGTCACAGAAATACTAATCTCATCCACACAACAAGTCATAGGAAAGAAATAACTGAACTAGAATAATGAGTCTAAATAATCCAAAATAATATTCGGGTGGAGACAAATCCACTACCAATGACTATATCAAAACTAGAATGAGAGAGGAGTATAAAATCTCTCTAATATAAAATAAGATGATGATATAAGTGTATCAGCTAAGAGATCCGTCACTAGAGATAATCAATGGTGCTCAGAAGGTAAGACCTCCTCGGAAGAGATAAGTAGTAAGTCATGATCCATGCTCCTATGAATAGTTAAGGTCGTCTACACCTAGAAAGGGACCAGGTCCTCAGAGGGACATAACAAGATACATATAAGCATGCCAATTGAATACAGTAAACATGCAATATAGACGAAAAAATATATAAGTATGCTGTACAAGACAATCTATATAAAATGCATAATGAGGACAACTTTTTAACGTATGAGCATGGGTAGGCTACTCGATCTAAATCTCACAACTCACACACACGTCAGGGGACATCAGAAATCGACATACCTCGAGGGTAGCGACCAGCGCGACACCAGAAATTGATATACCTCGGGGGTAGCGACCAGCACGACACACTATCGTAGTGCGTGCTAGATACTACGGTTTACCAGAGTGGTTATAGCCCATAAGCCTAGTGATTATCCTCCCCTCCCATGATACTATGTGTCAAGTGTGCGTCAACATATATATATATATATATATATATATATATATATATATATATATAGCTTATACTTATGACTGAAAAAAATACACATGTAATGAATATACAAAAATATAATAAGCATACAAAGTACTGTAAGCAATTTGACAAGGTATCTTGCCTGGTAAGAAAGCTGCCAAGTGTAACGTCAAGGAGTCAAGCACACAGGATTATAAACTACGGTATCAGAATGAACGTCTCCAGATGCTGAAATAAATATTACCAACGTTCCCAGAATAAGTGAGATAGCTAAAAAATACTACCCTTTCATCCAATGTGGACACAGGGGCAAAACAGTAATTTTGGGTCAAAGGGGGTCCACATGTGGCACAATTTACACCGAAAAGCGTGCCAGGGGTAAAGATCTCTAAAAAGGACAAATTATAGGTCAAATAAACTCTAAATGTCAGTATGAACTCAACGGTATGTCCAATTTTAGATTCCGGTGAGTCGAACACAAATTTGCCTAAAAAGTCAACCGTGGGGCCCACAAATAGGCGATTTGGTCAACTATCTCAGAATTGTGTGAAAATTGGGTCACAAGACCAGCATGATATCACGAGTTCAATGGTGTAAGTTTTATCACATTCTGACGAGCACACAATAAATGGTGAAGAGTTTTGCAAAAGTCACGATATGGGGACTTTTTGCGGATACGGGTTGATTCCGACGCGCACACACGTCCAAATCAGTTTTCGCAAAAGTTTATACATCTGGACATACCATACGCGCCTTTCAGTACAATTGGTACACGACGGGACGGTCCCGTTTGTCGGAGCGTGCTCCGTATCACAAATTTTGGAGGTTGGAAAAGCAGATTTTAGTAATTTTTAATCTGATTTAACTCAGCATTCAGCAACAAATAAAATGTTATAATTGACAAAAATTAATCTCGGTTAGGTGGTCTTCGCATAGCAAGAAGAAAACCTAAGTTCAGATCTCTGTGGTGGGAGATACGAATCCTTAAACATGGGTGGTTACAACAGTTTCTGGGATTAAAAGTTGTCGTTTTTCTCCAATTTTGTCTCAGTTTTCGTCTAGGGTTACGCGATGTTCGAAGTAAACTAATATACAAGTTGGAAGAGGGATAGGTCGTGAACATACTGGTGAAGACGGGGTCAAGTTTGGTCGAGCGATGGCACGAAAAACGAGGCCTGAACAGGGGTAAGTTGCTCAGTACTCGTTGTCGCGGCGCGGGGATGACGTGGACGCGCGGTGGTCGGCGACGGTCGCAGGGTTGAGGGAAGATGAAGAGTTTAGGATTAGGGTTTAGGAGTAGAAGAAGTATATATATATATATATATATATATATATATATATATATATATATATATATATATATATATATGGAGGGGGGGTCGAAACTGCGCACGGGTCTGGGCAGGATAGCTGCTGTTGTTGTTGGGTGTTTGCGGGCCGGGATTTTGGGGTAGGTAATGGGTTTGGGTTTAAGTAATCTATTTATTTATTTCTTTTTCATTTTTATTCTATTTCTTTTTCTTATTCATTTCTATTTCTATTTTCTTTCTTTTATTCATTTCTATTTCTTATTTTTTTCTATTCTTTTTTATTAATAAACTTTATATATATATATATATATATATATATATATATATATATATATATATATAACTCTAGAAATTTATATTCGAGCATACAATTAATCTATCAACCGTCCATAAGATCTTCTACATAAAAATAATTAAGGTAAAATAATAATTGCTCCATAAATCTATATGTGCACAATTACCTAGAAATAAAAATCCCATAAATTCTATTTCTACTAATTAGCTACTAAATACTATAAATCAATTAAATAATTAATTAAATAATTAATACGGTTTTTAAAATTAGGGGTTTTACAGAATGTGACATAGAGCATTACAGAAGTTCATTTGTGAACTTGCTGGTTTCTGGGGACAGATCGTTTGTACGATGAATCTTGCTTTGAGCAACGATAGTTTTGATCACCCCAGCAATGAGCTTTTCTTCAGCTTTTTCTTTGCTCGTTCATTCTCATTGTAGCGTCTGCGAACGTAAAGAGAAGAATATTTTACTTGTTGCTGGTTGTAATCTTTATTTTTCTCGAAGTCAGTCTGTAACATGTTCTTGGTTCATGCTTCGTTGGAATCGAAAAATATCATATGAGGAACTCTTGTGTGAATCTCTGATCTCGACAACAACTTGGGTTCCAATAGAGAGCAAACCTTCGGGTCTCGCTAGTAGCTCTGCTATGGCCCGCGTTCTACCATCTTTTATCTGTCTCGAGACTAACAAGTTGTAGTCTCTCGAAGGGGCCTGAATAAAATTTACCTTCTTCGAAATATATATATATGAGAGAGAGAGAGAAAGAGAGAGAGAGAGAGAGAGAGAGAGATATGTTTGAATCCTAGTAAAAGTGCGATCATGGATTTTTTACTTTTTTTTACCATCATGGATATTTTACCATCATATGGGAAAGTTTTACGAAAATGTTACATGACTTTAAGAACAACTTATGTTTTTCTTCCAAATTTTATTTTCTTTACAAAATGTCTAAATCTCTCCTTTAAAAAAATAAATCTATCTCTATATTAAAAACATCTATATATATTTAAAAAAACAAAAATAAATGTATCTCTATTTTTAAAATATATTAAACTAGAGATAGATTTGTTTTTATTGATCCGGATCAAACCCATTAGTTGGCGGGGCAGAACAGGACGGATGGGACAGAAAAATATATTGGAACTAGACCGAACTCAACCCTTTCGAACTGGACCGATCCGCGGGTCCAAAAATATTAAAAACTAAAAATGTCTCAAGAAACAATGTTTTATTCCAAAAAATGTCTACTAGCTAGAGCCGAAAATATACATGCAGACTCATTTATACTATGTTAACATCAAGATAATCTTTCAAACACTAATGGTGGAAGTTGGGAGATAGTAGGTCTACAAGACGTGCTATACAACATGTATAAAGTCCCGTACGAAATATCGGATAACAAAAAAAAATAAATCAAGATTATCCATCAAACACTAATGTTTTAATACCAACTACTATAAACTGGATGTGTGGCTCTTTTGCAACATATTTGAAACTGTAATAACAAATAGGTGAAGAGGTTCACATTATTAATCTATCCATGTTCACCATGGCATATAGGTGAAGATGTTGTTAACTGAAACCGGATTGGATATTATCAGTCTAGCACAAGTCAGGAACTAGGATAAACTCATGATGTTGTTCTTAGTTTTTTTTTTTTTTTTTTTTTTTTGACTAGTTAGGAACTAGTAATGGGAGTATCAGTCTATCAGAGTATAATTTTTTCTATGCAACGAAACAAGCAATTGGGAGTTCCATATCATAAGTTCGCAACATATCATAAGTTCGCAATCCAATCTATTCATGCAAATTCCATCTTCACCATTTCAGAGAGAACTAAAATAAGAGACTTGAAACAATAATATTTATAAAAAAAATAGAAAGCACTATTTCAGTAATATCAATATCGATCCGGACGATATTCTTACGTATTCTCATATATTGAACCTCGACTATTTCAGTACCTTACTGTGCTGGATTTTTTTTTCCAATATAAACGGATCGGGATGGGACCCCGTTGATTTTAGAAATACAACCCGTCATGTCCCATTTATTTTACAAGTCCTGTAGCGATCCGGTCCGTTTAAATATGAAATTTCAGGAACCAGTTTGTTTGGACAATATATGGTTCGAACTGAATCAGAACCGTAGGTCCTGAATACGTATATCCAGTCCTAAGTTTCAATATTGTTCAACATGGCTGAATAGGATTTTAAGCTCTATCCCAGTTGGAAAAAAAAAATAGAGGTACACTATATGTATAATGTAGAGCCCTTGATAGGATTTTTTTTTTCTATATCTCACACAATATTTTTTGTTGTTTCTATATGTATAAATATAGTGTTTTTGTTTTGTTTTGAGATGTCCGAGGATACGCACGAAACTTTACGCACGCTGCATTGTATGTCATTTGGACCCACCGTCCTCACATCTCCTCTCCGGTTTGATCCGAGACCTTCGTCCAAACAGAAAAGTTATACCTTTTCTCACTGACCACAAAAGCCAGTTGAGAATTTCTATATGTATAAATATAGTTGACACTTAGAAACCTTCTTAAAATGACAAGTAGGATAATATTTAAATGAAAACAGATAGACAGAGAAATCTTCTCACCAACCATTGGAGTTGTTTAATAGCTGAATTTCCGGGAAAAAAAAAACACCACGTATAGATATAGAAATCTTCTTAGAAGGAATTTGACACACATATGTTAAATCCAAAAATAGATAAAATATATTGAAAAAGGTCTAAGTCATTGTGCACATATGGACCAATAGAAATAGATCAATCCATATATATATATATATATATATATATATATATATGGACGGACCTCCCCCCCCCCCCCCCCCCCACCCCTCCTCTCGTGCGTAAGATCGGGGGTCCGCACGGCGTCCGCGTGGGTAACGAGTCTTTTCTTCCGCCCATATATATATATATATATATATATATATATATATATATATATATATAATATATGGGTAAACGAGATATGAGTCATAGTGTTCATATTCATATATAAGTCATGCAAATGTGGATCAATAAGGATAGAATGCACTAGTGGATATGGGTGCACATAGGATGTTGAAGTCTATTCATATTGGTCCGCATGTGCATGACTCATATAGAAAGACGAGCACTATGACTCATATCCAGTTTACCACATATATATATATATATATATATATATATATATATATATATATATATATATATATATATATATATCAGAATTTTTCATCCAAAGGGACATAATTTATTGAATTTGCGCATTAGGGAAAAGTTTGGAAAAAAATGCATATAAGGGGACATCTCGTCAAGTGGACCTCCAACTCAGTTGGCGAGTGGGAATGGGAGTGAGAACGGGGAACGAAAATATTTTTTATTATCTATCTATTATCTATACCAGTAAATTTGCACGTATCAATATTTTTTATGATATTATTAAAAAATAGAACTTTATTTAAATTATATTCAAATATTTTAATATATTTGAAATATAATTTGTTATAATTATATCTTTTAAATTTTGGATATGTGTTTAATTAGATAAAATCTTGTAGTTAATTTGAATATATTTTACGATGGATTATATGTTCAAGTAGTTTTTAATTTTTTTATCAACTACATAAGAACACACCCGGTAGTTAATTTTTTTATTTTTATATATTGCTAATTGATGATATACTCGTGGTTGGTTGATATTTTATATTTTATATTACAAATGATGATATACATACGGCTTAGACGGCTCATTTTTCAACCGTTTCTAAGCCATGTTATAATAGTAGAGATAATATATATATATATATATATATATATATATATATATATATATATATATATATATATATATTAAATTTTGTAGATGGATAATAACCAATTATCTATTATAATATCACAAAAAGTTACATGCTGATAATACCAAAACAAAAATATTTATTAAAAATTTTAAATCAAAAATTTTAAATAATACCAAAAAATTTAAATAAATAGTGTTATCTTATTTTTGGTTTGGAGCCAACCTCCTTGCAAGCTCATTTGATTTTTATTTAGAGCCAAGGGGGTTGGTGCCAGGCATACAAAAAATAAAAATAAAAAAAATCTGGCACCACCCCCTTGTACATGTCGTTGGACTCAACATTCTGATTTAACATAACAAAGAACTGAAGTATACTTTGTATGGGCAGAATTCAGGAGCACATAAATTATATTTAGACTTGAACTATATCAGGTAAGGCCCATGAACCAAAACTTGGACGGGATATAAATGTTATGATGTGTACCTAGACCATGTCAGCATGCATGGCACATGTGTAGCTAATCTAGCCACAGCCCACAAGTGATGGAAAAGTTGTAGCAAGTTAAAACAATTGTCGATAGAGATCTAAAAATGTTTAGTTTAGCTGATAAATTATTTTTCTATAAAAATCAGATATGGAGTTCCAAGATGGAGGCTGAGTCAGCTTAAGTACATCTCTGCATTTATAGGTTTAGACTTTAGAGGGGTTGAAAAGCTAATGCTAACGTATGGGCTTCAGGCCTGGAATTCGTTTAAAATATTTGCTAACCAAAGCCCAACTAAGGCCCACGGTTAATCCTATTTTTTTTCTCAACATTCCCATCCTATAAATCAAGAGAGGTTAACTTATACGTACATATCAATCTATTGGGATTAAATTGTATGATTAAATTGTATATATGGTAATTGGCCCATGTGGCTTAGGTCCAAGTTGATATGTAGATGTAAATATATGTAATATCATGATGAATGAAAGATCTAGATTATTATTTCCTACTACTTCTTCACATGGTATCAGAGCATGACGGCTAGGACAATTTTTTTTTCCATAGCGGCGGCAGCGGCGGCGATTTTTTCTCCACGGCGGCGACGACGAGTCTTCCTTCGACCTACGGTATGATGTGCGGCGGCGGCGGGGGCGATTTTTTTACGTCGATAGCGGCGGCAACAAGGATCGATCCCACCCCCCCGTATTACCTTGATTCTAATGACAATCCGGGTAATACAATTACAAAAGTGGTATTTCGTGGAGAAAATTATGAGGAATGGTCGAGATCTATTCGGCTTTCTCTACGGGCTCGACAGAAATTTGGATTGATTGACGGGTCTTTCGATAAACCTACGGAGAATGATAAATTGGAGGATTGGTACTGTGTCCAATCGATGCTTGTGCAATGGATCTTGCACACTATTGACGCTTCGGTGAAGAAGACGATAACCTACTTTGAGGAGATGAAACCGCTGTGGGATTCGTTCAATGACCGATTTAGCGTAGAAAATGATGCTAGAATTCAACAGATTAAACATTCGTTGGCAGAGTGTCGCCAAACGAAATTCATATATGTGGTCGACTACTTCGGCCAATTGCAGACTCTTTGGGATGAGTTGGGGACTTATGAACCTATTCCGGCGTGCAATTGTGACAAATGTACGTGTGATATCCCGAAGAAGCTGCAGAAACGGGTTGATGATGAGGGCTTTCATCAAAATTTTTATGGGATCAATCAAGAACTCTATGGCAACATTCGCTCGACTTTATTGGCACATGATCCGTTCTCTACTTTGGCGCGTGTTTATCAATCCATGCTACATGAGGAACAATTGTGCATTTCCATACAAGTCTCCTTTGAACGGGGCGAGGTTATGGATCTTGTGGTTAAAACTCCTTCTGTTAATTATGGGCTATCTCGTTTGGATGTTCGGGATAAATCGGAGTTACTTTACAATTTTTGCAAACGCAACGGACATGAAGAAGCCACTTGCTTCGAGAAACATGGCTTTTCGGATTTGTGGGGGAATAGGCTGCGTGACGGCGGACGAGTGGCTAGCTGCGGACATGGTGGCGAATACTGGTGGTGGATGTGAACAGGGTGCGGAGGTGCGTGCGGCGGTGGCAGGACGTAGCTCGACTGCTGTGGTACAGACACGTATAGAAGGTGATGGTGCAGGCGGTATTCCGGGAATAACTTCGGACCAATGGCAACAACTTATTTCTCTGCTTGGTAACTCTTCGGCCAAATCTCCGGAGGACCGTATGGTGGGTAAGTCTATTGCACCTTGGATTATTGATACAGGCAATTCGAATCATGTTATTGGGAATATAGATTTATTGTCAGGGGTGACAAAAATAGAGGAATGTCCGGTTGGGCTCCCGGACGGACTACAGTTGCCTCGTGTTGCGGGCGTGTTTCTCTTGCACCGGGTGTTGTTCTCACGAATATTTTATTCGTACCTCAATTACATTGTAATTTAATTTTTGTGGCCTATCTTATTGATGATACAAATTATGTTGTAAATTCACTAAAAAATTATGCGTGATACAGGACCCCAGTTTGAGGACCCTGATTGGCGTCGGTGAACGGTAGGACAGACTCTACTACTTTCGTATTGTACCGAAGATTCAGGCCTTGGTAGTGTCTGTGATGACTTCTCTGGACATTTGACATCAACGACTTATGCATCCTTCTCATAAATTAGTAAAGTCTCTTCCGTTGTTAGTAGCTCTAATAGTTCAGTGAATAAGGCATGTGAAGTTTGCCATCATGCAAAATAAACTAGAGGTATTTTTCCTGTTAGTGACTTTCGGGATGTTACAATTTTTGATTTGATATATTGTGATCTTTGGGGGCCGTATCCTACGCCTTCTTCGTGTGGAGCTCGATAAATTTTGACGATTGTGGATGATTTTTTTCGTATTATTTGGGTAATTTTGTTGATTGATAAGACTGAAGTATACAAGATATTCTCGTCATTTTTCTATGATTGAGTGGCAATTTAATTCCAAAGTTCGAATAGTGCGAAGTGATAATGGTACTGAGTTTAATTGTCTGCGTGACTACTTTGCACAGAATGATATTTTGTTTCAGACATCTTGTGTGGGTACACCTCAGCAGAATGGGAGGGTCGAATGAAAATATAACATATTTTGAATGTGGCACGTGCTTTACGTTTTCAGAAAAATTTGCCAATTTATATTTTTGTGGCCGGTTATTTGATCAATCGAACCCCTTCAAGTCTTCTTGGTTTTAAAATCCCTTATGAAAATTTATTTGGTGCTTCTCCTTCTTATGATGAATTACGTGTTTTTGGTTGTCTATGCTTTGCCCACAACCAAAAAACTAAAATGGACAAATTTGACAGTCGCAGTCGAAAGTGTGTTTTTGTGGGATATGTGCTATTGTGGGATATCCCCATGGCAAAAATGGTCGGAAATTGTATGATCTTACTACTGGTAATTTTTTGTCTCTCGAGATGTTAAATTTTATGAGACTGAGTTTTCCTATTCTATTGAGGATAATCATGGTGGTACTGCTTTACTTGAGCTTGCACCTCCTGTCGTGGGTGATGATGATTTGGATTTTGATCCTGTGATCGACAATACTACAGGGTATGATTTACCTCATACGGATGGGATGGTCGTATCCCCGGATGGGAACGATGGGCGCGTGGGGGTGGATGATGGTGAGGATGGCGCGGCTGAGGCCGCTGTGGAGGATAAGCCGATGGAGGATGAGACGGCGATGGGGGCGCCAGATGGTGAGGGTGTACTGGGACGTGGAATGCGTGCCAAATTTTCGTCCGTGAAGCTCAGTAATTTTTTTACAAATATAATACGAAAGTTGAGTCCCAGTCCTTCCTTCCAATGTTCCACTACGTCCAATCACTCCTTAGGTACTCCTTATCCTATAGCACATTTTTTGAATTGTGATCGATTTTCTCTGGGACACAGAAATTTTCTTGCAGCTGTAATGCAGGTACAGAACTGGCCTCCTTTAAAGAGGCGGTTAAAGATGCAGGGTGGCGTAAAGCTATACGGAAGGAGATACGGACTTTGGAGGATAATGATACCTGGACAATGGAGACACTTCTGGCTGGAAACGTGCTCTGGGGAGCCGGTGGGTATATAAGATAAAGTATAATTCTAATGTGAGTGTTGAGCGGCTTAAAGCCCGTTGGTGGTTTTTGGTAATCATCAGGTTGAAGGGATTAATTACACTGATATTTTTTGCTCCAGTTGCGAAAATGGTTACTGTTCGTGCTTTTCTAGCTGTAGCTGCAGCAAAGAATTGGAAACTACATCAGATGGATGTTCATAATGCTTTCCTGCATGGAGATTTTATCGATGAAGTGTATATGAAACTACCACCTGGTTTTTGAACTACACGTCCTGATCAGGTATGTCGGCTTCGAAAATCTCTTTATGGGATTAAAAATGTGCCTCGTTGTTGGTTTAAGAAGTTGGCGTTTTCTTTGCGGGAGTACATATTTTGCCAATCATACTCTGACTACTCGCTTTTTACTCTTCATAAGGGTGATGTTCAGATGAATGTTCTTGTGCATGTCGACGATTTGATTCTCTCTGGCAATAATTCTGCTGCTCTGACTGCCTTTATGAATCATTTGAGTACATGCTTTCATATGAAGGACCTTGGGGTGTTGAAGTTTATTCTTGGAGTTGAGGTAGCTCAAAGTCCGAAGGGAATTTTTTTGTGCCAACAAAAATATACACTTGACATTATCTCTGAGACATGATTGTTGGGGGCAAAACTCGCAAGCTTTTCCATGTAACAACATCATCAACCAGCACGCTCTACCAGTCCACTGTTGTCGGATGGAAAAGTATATCGATGACTCGTGGGACAGCTGATCTCTCTTTCATTTACTAGGCCGAATTTGGCTTACGCTGTTCACATCTTATCGCAGTTTATGCAGGAGCCCTAGCGTGATCATTGGAATGCGGCTTTGAGGGCTATTAGATATCTGAAGGGTTGTCCTGGTCAAGACATTCTCCTTCGCTCTGACTGTGATTTGCGGCTCCGGGGGTGGTGTGATTCCGATTGGACGAGTTGTCCTATCACGAGATGCTCTTTGTCTGGCTGGTTAGTTTTTTCTTGGTGATTCGCCTATCTCTTGGAAGACGAAAAAACAGGTGACGGTGTCTCGTTCTTCGGACGAAGCAGAATACCGTGCGATGGCGGCGGTCACGTGTGAGCTTAAGTGGTTCAAAGGGTTGCTTGGCAGTTTGGGGGTGCAACATTCGTGTGCTATGAATTTATTTTGTGATAGCCAATCTGCTTTACATCTTGCGTAGAATCCAGTTTTTCATGACCGCACAAAACACATTGAGGTGGATTGTCACTTTTTGAGAGATGTTGTTCTTGTTGGAGTTATTCGTCCATCTCATATGCCGACGGATGGACAATTGGCGAATGTTTTCACCAAAGCTTTGGACAAACGACAATTTGAGTTTCTTTTGCACAAGTTGGACATTTGTGACTTGCATGCTCCAACTTGAGGGAGGATATTTGGATTAAATTGTATATATGGTGATTGGTCTATGTGGCTTAGGTCCAAGTTGATATGTGGATGTATATATATGCAATATCATGATGAATGAAAGAAGTAGTTGGAGAGAATAATCTAGATATTTCATTTATCATGATATTATATATATATACATCTACATATCAACTTGGGCCTAAGTCACATGGGCCAATCACCATATATACAATTTAATCCCAATAGATTGATATGTACGTGTAAGTTAACTCTCTTGATTTACAGGATGGGAATGTTAAGAAAAAATTAGGATTAACCGTGGGCCTTAGATGGGCTTTGGTTTAGCAAATATTTTAAACGAATTCCAGGCCTGAAGCCCATACGTTAGCATTAGCTTTTCAACCCCTCTAAAGTCTAAATGCAGAGATGTACTTAAGCTGACTCAGCCTCCATCTTGTAACTCCATATCTGATTTTTAAAGAAAAATAATTTATCAGCTAAACTAAACATTTTTTTCAATACTTAATTTTTAGATATGAAAGCGGACAGGCGAAGGCGGGCATGCATGTGAATTTCCACACATATGAAGCCATTATTTAAACTCGATGGCAAAAAAAAAAAAAGGCCAGAAGACGCAGATGTGGATACAAATATTCCTAATTAGTGGAAATAAAAGTTTGAATTAACCTCGGACCCACTAGATCTCTATCGACAATAAAAGTTTCAGTTTCTTAAAATAAAGTAATATATTTATATATAATTGTAAGAAAGGGCAGGAGTTTGATGAAATTATAGGGAAGGGGAGAACTAACCAACTGAGTTGGCGAGTTGTTGGGACCCGCCAACTCAGTTGGCGGGGCGGGTGAGAGTTGGAACCGCCAACTCAGTTGGCGGTTGGAGTTGTATATATATATATATATATATATATATATATATAATTTTTTTCTAAATCAATTAAATTTTGTAAATGGATAACAACAAATTATCTATTATAATATTACAAAAAATTTACATTAATAATACAAAAACAAAAATGTTTATCAAAAATTTTAAATCTAAAAATTTAAATAATACCAAAAAATATCAAATAAATAGTATTATGAGATATTTTAGCAAATGTCCCTACAAAAAATGTCAAAAGTAGCATATACCTAGTAAAAAAAAACTCGCAAATCCTCCAAAAACTAGTATTCTTTCTAAAGAATTTCACTTATATATATATATATATATATATATATATATATATATATATATATATATATATATATATATATATATATTTGTTAACATATGTTTTTGTTAGATATTTGTATATATCTACATAATTATCTAACAAAAAATATGTTAGATAATTGTTAGATATTTTTTGTTTAACAGATAATATAGATAATATATATTAGATAATTTTCACTAATATACAATTATCTAATATATATAGATACTATATATTAGATAACAGATAATTTCATTTTTTTCTTTAACAGATAATATTAGATAATTGTAAACAGATAATATAGATTCTAAATATATACAAATATCTATATACAATTATCTATTTATATATATCTACATAATTAGTGAAATTCTAAATATATAGAGATAATTATATATATATCTATATAAATCTATAAAAGTGAAATTTTATCTATACAAATATATATATATAGAAAATTTTAATATATGTCCGCACTCTTTTAACCGATTTTTTTTATTTTTGGAGGATTTGCTAGTTTTTTTTACTATATACTACTTTTGACATTTTTTGTAGAGGTATTTGGTAAAATATTCCATAATACTATTTATTTGATATTTTTTGGTATTATTTAAATTTTTAGATTTAAAATTTGTAATAATTTTTTTTTTGGTATTATCAATGTAAATTTTTTGTAATATTATAATAGATAATTTGTTATTATCCATTTACAAAATTTAATTTATATATATATATATATATATATATATATATATATATATATATATATATATATACAACTCTCACCGCCAACTCCACAGCCCACAAGTAGTGGTCCTAACTCCCACCCGCCAACTAAGTTGGCGGGCCCAACAACTCGCCAACTCAGTTGGCGAGTTCTCTCCTTCCCTATAATTTTATCAAACTCCTTCCCTTTATTACAATTATATATAAATATATTATTTTATTTAAAAAAATCCGTAAAAGTTTTAACTTCCTACAACTTTTCCACTACTTGTGGGCTGTGGCTCGATTAGCTACACATGTGCCATGCATGCTGACATGGTCTAGGTACACATCATAACATTTATATCCCTTCATTTTGAGTATAAGAGAGTTTTGTTTCCTCTTAAAAAAAAGGTCTGACAGCAGCTGTTTATAACCTTCTACTTTTGAAAGAGCTGAGAAATAGATTTTAACATCTTGATCACGTGGTCGAATTCTATTGATTCCTTCTATTTGTTTGAGTTCTTTAGCGGTTGACTTGTTGTCAATGGAACGACGACATATGACCTGTAGATCAAGACCACGGTCTCTATAGCATCATGGTTTTAAAATATGTTTATGTTTTTGAGAAGTTGCAACCATACAAAATGTTTAAAGTTGTCACTTGTATTAAAGGTGGATAATATATTTTAAGGTAATTTTTGTAGAGGGTAATTTTTTTTTATCCCAGAAGACAAAAGAGTGAGTAAACGTTTGTGTTATAAATTATATTTTCTGGGACAAATTTTTTTTGGAAATTCTATTTTTCAACAAATGTGGAAAAGGTACTCCCTTTGACAATGGGAGATTTTCCTATTTTTTTTATGGGAATGATTAGTGTTGTAGTCATGTTTGGGTAAGTCAAGTAGATTGCGTTTGGAAAAATAGAATTTGCCTGATGTCCAGTGAACTCACCCTAAGTTCGGTCTAGTAGGTGAACTCTGTTAGAATAATTGTCGTTTTCTTAAAACTTTGTGAATAAAAAATAAAAATAGACTGATGTTATCGGTCTCTGGGAAAGTCGTGCACGAAGCACTGCCTTAAGAGTTGATTCGGGATCTGTGTGCAGACGTTTCCCGAATCTCCTAGTGGTAAAACTCCTGCACTACCGGTATCTCGTCGCCGCACACGAGAGAATGACCAGGACTTAGCTCTGCCCAGAGCTTGGAGACGAGTGAAACGACGAAGAATGGACTGAAAAATTTGTTGGCAGCAAGTTTTTGAAGGAAACAATATCTGATATAGTTTACAAAGAAAACCATTCATATATATAATACTCCATCCAATATGTAACGGTCTGAATTAATTTTCTATTAATTCAGCCGTTACACAGACACGTGGAGAATGAACCTGGACACAAAATGTATTAACGGTTCAAAATTAATTTTCCAACGTTCAGAAAATTAAACAAAAAAAAATGAAGAGGAGCAAAAAAAATTTTAAGGTTTCAGCCCGAACCCGAAGAGGAAATCGAATCGGCATTCTGCGCCCGCAGATGTGGGCGCGTACCAGCACCCGTTACTCGCGCCGAACCAAGCGGAGCCGGGCGGCGGCGGCGGCCCGCGTGTGTGGCCCAAGGGGTTCCCCACACAACAACTTTAAGAAAGCAAAGAAGAGGAACGAATATATGTACACAAGGAGGGGTTGGTCCATCCGATGTGGGACTAAAGAAAAGAAGGAAATTGAGCTTTTGCTCAAGCAAGGCTAACAATCCCCCCCCAAAAGGTCAAGTTCCAAAACAGAGATAAGTGTGAAGTAAATAGAGAGAGAGAGAGAGAGAGAGAGAGAGAGAGAGAGAGAGAGAGCATCTGGGCAGTAAAATACTATACATAGATGAGATGAACTACAACCTTGAATCTCACGTAGTGACTATTGCCTTAATATGAAGAAGTGCTTGATAGACTATGCCTTGAATCAGACTTCTTGAATCAGATTTAAAAAAATAGCACACATAGTACGCTAGAGGTCCTTGGTCTATCGGGTGGCACTTTTAAATGGCCATGCGCACTTTTTTACATTCATGAGAGTTGTCTGGGATCGCCCTGTCCCATAGTCGCGGCCTTCACGACCTCTCATATAGGTAAGTCCTTAATGGTTGGTGATATGAATCAACCCAGCATTACAGCTTGGACCTATTAAGAGTTTAACCTCATCCTAACCATATCACA
Source organism: Iris macrosiphon (assembly GCA_036927795.1). Classification (NCBI taxonomy): domain Eukaryota; kingdom Viridiplantae; phylum Streptophyta; class Magnoliopsida; order Asparagales; family Iridaceae; genus Iris; species Iris macrosiphon. The sequence continues at coordinate 95,762,809 of JAYESA010000014.1, forward strand.
CAAGAACACTCACGATAGGGATGGGGAGTCATTGTACACATGTACAGCCGCTTGGGCTTTATTTTAATGAGACTTTAATCTCGACTCAGTGTTCCATAAAGTCACCTAAGTTCAGCTTGTTTCTACCCATTGAACCGTCTTCTTGGGATCTCCAGTCAAACTCGGTTGGGTTGCCACTGCTGGTGAATAACTTATGGGCTTAACTCCATCCCCCTCGATGATTCTAGGATCAAAGTCCTAGACAGACCCTTCGTCAAGTGATCTACAAGGTTCTTTTCTGACTTTATATAGTCAAGAACCACATATTTGCCTAGTAGGCTTTTTATTGACTTGAAGCGTAGCTGCAGGTGTCTGTTCATCTTAGCATTCACAGAATCATGCTTTAGTAGTTCAATAACAGATTTATTATCACAGTTTATAGAAATTGCTGGAACAGGACTAAGAGAAACAAGTATATGCATAATAAGATTTTTAAGCCATTCAGCTTCTGTGCAAGTTGTATCTAAAGCTATCATTTCAGAGTCCATTGTACTCCTAGCTATGATAGTTTGCTTACAAGAGCCCCAGGAGATTGCAGCTCCTCCTAGAGTAAATACATATCCAGTAGTAGATTTTATATCATGTAAGTCAGTTACCCAGTTTGTATCTGAATAACCTTCTATGATATCAGGGTGCCTAGTAAAATAAAGTTTGTAATCTAGGGTGCCCTTGAGATATCTAAATACCTTATCCAAGGCAGTCCAATGTGACTGATTTGGGTTACTGGTATATCTACTTAGTCTCCCAAAAGTAAATACAATATCATGTCTTGTCCTGTTTGTTATATACATAAGGGAGCCTATCATCTGTGAATATTTATGTTGTTCCAAAGGTGATCCTTCATTCTTTTTTAGTACAATACTGCTGTCATAAGGAGTAAGGACAGGTTTCTTATCAAATAACTCAAATCTTTTTAGCATTTTTTCAATTGAATGAGCTAAAGATAGAGTATAACCCTATTTGCCTTTGGTCACTTGCATTCCTAAAATTAAGTTGGCTTCTCCTAGGTCTTTCATATCAAACTGGCTAGATAAATAGTTCTTTGTAATATTTATCAATTTCAGTGATGAACCTAGAATAATAATGTCATCTACATACAAGCATAAAATGACACAACTTTTACATGTAGCTTGTCACGACCCGCACCCGGAATTTGGGCATAAGTCGTGGGTACGTCCAGCCTACGCCGCAGCATCGGTGGTAGAACGCTGTCTAGGTCTCAACATATAATATATCCTAACAATAGTCTCAACTCCGTACGGAGGACAATGATAATAATCCACAGTTCTATGATATACTCAATCACAAGCTAATAGAAATAATAGCACGATGAGAATAGAAAAGAGTTCTAATAAAAACCAACCACAATAAGTCCAACTCAAATTCTGGTCTAAATGACCTCACAAAGTCACAAAATAATAAATACAACTCAGTCTCAGTCTAAAACAATAAATGCAGAAAAATAATCTAAGAACAGCCAGGTAAATTTATCTCTAGACTAGGCAACTCCTCTGGGGTTTCTGGAGTGAAATCACCCTCTAATCTTGGGCCGTAATGAGTGGGGCACAAGCTCTCCAGGTCCTCTGAAAAATATTATCCAGTCAGGATTGGAGCGAAGCACAAGCACTAACAGCAGTTTCATTAAATTGACAAAATCTATAAACAGTGTAAGAAATACAAGATGGAAAATAAATGCTGGAAATGTAAAGTACTGAAGAAAATGGAAATAGGCAATAAAGCATCTAGCAATGAACAATAAATAGTGAATTCTAGACAATAAGTAGTGAATGCTGGAACAGGTGAATCTGAATAAAATAGACATCTAGCTAAGTGTTTGAAATATTAGTTTATTATGTGATCGGCTTGGGACTTGATCAGGCTGGTTATATATGATTAGCTATGATTCTTGAAGGTTAGGCTAACCATATGGTTAGCTATGATGCATGATAATGGTCAGGCTAATCATATATAACAGCTATGAAGCATGATGATGGTCCGGCCGCACCCGACGTGAGAAGTGGGGTGAGCTATGATGCATGGTAAGTTTGGATATGATCACATAATCTACTAATAGTTCCCCATCCCCCAGCTAGCACGATGGATTCCAATCACGACTCCTCATGATGGGGATCTAGGGTGCTAACCCATGTATCCACAGTGTCGGAATCAAGTATGTAATACACTACAATTTATAGAAGTAATCAACAATAAAAACTGTCAGAGAATGTACTCGCCTGTGGTCCTGAGCAAGGTGTGAGGATCAATGTCCAAAGTGGGATCACAATAACCTATATATAAGATATCAATATTAAATGGTGAATTTAAGGGATAAACATGATTAACTAATTAAATACGGGGTTTCTAGGTCATACTAAGGATTAGGGTTCAAAACTAGTTAATTAGTCAATAAGGTCAATTAACTAACTAGTACTAACTATATCAGGAATATGATACTCTAACTCCTAAGGTTGCTGCTACACTTTGGTGAAATCAAATATGACTAGTATCATATCTAGTATTAGACTCACCTACCTAACTACCTGGACACATAACATACTGACAACCAAGGAACACAGGTATCCAATACATAGGTAAACACACACACCCTTAGGCTAAACTGATACACACAGCATACACTACCTCACACAGTCTAGTACTGATGTAAATAGCCACTGCTACCTCATGCTTAGACACACTGGAAACTGACACACAGTTACACAGATACACACTCTTATTAGTTTGTACAGCTGCACATTGATTCCCCCTGCACACTGAGAACACACAGCCATAAATCTGCTATACATATCACAGTGCACATCTAACTTAACACCCTACTCTCTATACCCAGAGATCCCTCTCTTACTGACACAAGTAATCACAGAAACTAACAAGTATCAGAGATTCCTCTCTTATACACTAACAAGTATAGAGTATCAGAGATCCCTCTCTTACTGATACACACTCAGTTAGAACCTGGGAATTTCCTCCCCTTCCTCTGATACCAAATGCACTGAAACACAGTGCCACACAGGTAGACACAGGCTGATACTAAGCTACACACCTACACAGCACTAAACCTACTAAAATTCAACTGCTCAGCACACATGCTGCACACAGGGAGATCCTACACTGCTACTGATACTCAGGGATTTAGGTTCACTCATACACACACTTACATAAAATGCACAGGCACAGGTAACACAGTTCACATACATATAGACCTACACCTACACATCACTGGCTACACTTGCTCCACAGCACAGTAAGATTCTCACAAACACACAGCCACTGATACACTGCTACACACACTCACACACCTCTCACTGATACACTGCTATACACATACTGACACAGTGTCCTGATACACACTTATACTACACTCTCATACAGACACCTAGTTTTACTGAACTGAAATACTAGGGAATATACTGATTTACATTGGCTCAAATATACTGATGTACTGAAACACACAGGAAACTGACACAGGTAGACTTAACTACTCTCTCACTCACACTGGTACCCAGGTAGACACAGGTATACACCCAGGTCTGATACTCTAACCTACACCCTACTGAAATACACACAGATCTCACCCCCTTCCAATCCTTATACACAATATACTATATAAACAATAATTTCTTACTGCACTGCAGTGAACTGTACTGCAGTTCCTAGACTCGAGCCCCCAATGCTGGTATACTGACACCCCCTTTCTAATACCAATATGTACTAAAACACAGTGCCACACACAGCTACTCGTGAAGTAAAAACTCCAATGCTCACAGCACAGTTCTATTCCCCAAACACACAGCCATATACCCAAGTTCACAGTCTGAACTACACAGGCACTTACATCCTTCACCATGCTGATACATAATTCACTGCATCACTCTTAATACCTAGACACACTTAGGCAAGACACACAGGTAATTTCTAACAGATTTAAAACACTAACACAGGTAGACACAGAATCATGTAGGTTTCACACAGGAACACTAACACATAGTTACACAGACACATGGACACAAGTAGACACAGGGATGCACAGGGTTTCCTATACTAAACTGAACTACACTGAATCTGAATAATACTGGGACACACAAAACTCCCTACCGTGTCCGATACACTGAGACACGAGCACCAAACTCATATTGGTCATGAACACCAACACACAAATACCCAACTGCACACTGGTTTCCCCCAAATCCTACTGTACAGTGAATGTCCCTAAATTAAACCCTAAAAATCAAGATCCAACTACACGTTGGAGATGAAATCAGTCTACATACAAATACCTAGGGTTAGGGTTCCTGAAAAATTGGGGAAAACACCCGTAGGTCACCCAAAACACAATTCGACCTAGGTTTTCATGTAAAATCCCTAGAAATCGAGATCTACACAAATAGGGGGTTTCCTAATGGGCAATAATCACAGAAAACAGAATATAAATGAATTAAAAAATCGGTTTTTACCTATAGGGAGATGGTTTCCCTATGAAGGTTCTTCTTCCCCAAGGTTCCTTGACCCAAGTTCCTTGCTTCCCTTACTTTGGAGGAGGAGGATGGAATCCTAGGGCTTAAATTCCGAATTTGGGGTGAGGGAGATGGCTCTCTTGATGGAGGCTAGGGTTTCTTCTTTCTACATGAAGAAAAAGAGGGTTCCCTTTTATAATAAACCAAGTTAGGGTTTCTAATGTATAGTTTTAGGTTAAACCCCCAGGTTAGGTCATGTAGAGCCCAAATAACTCAGGTTTAGCCCTTCTAGGGTTTGAGGTTCAACCTACAAATTTGAATTCTAGGGTTTTCTCTAGAATTAGGTTTACAAATTAGGATTTACTCATTAGGGTTGTCCTAATGAGTTCTAGGGTTTGACCTAAACCCAAATATCACTAACAACATATAAATAGTTTATAAAACTCAGCAATTTAATTTAATACATAATTATTCAAAATAGTGAATTCACACAAATACCCTTATCTGGAAAGGTGGTAGTGACAAGTCTACCCTGCTAAAAGAAAATTTGTCCTCGAAATTAGACTGAACTAGAACAAGAATGAAATCAGAAAAGGAATATACCTCAAGTCTAGAAGAGATACGGGTATTGCTCGCGTATTTCGTCCTCTCTCTCCCAGGTCGACTCCCCTGGAGAGTGATGTCTCCATGCAACACGAACCAAAGGAATAGTTTGGTTCCGCAACACCTTCTCTCTGCGGTCCAAGATCTCTACGGGCTGCTCGGGGTAGCTGAGCGTAGGACCAACCTCAATCTCCGAGTGATCAAGTACGTGACTAGGGTCTGCCACGTACCGTCTCAGCTGCGACACATGGAACACATCATGCACTCCCTCTAATGCAGGCGGCAAGTCTAGTCTATACGCCACTGCACCTATCTTCGCAAGAACACCGAAGGGTCCGATGTAGCGTGGGCTAAGCTTCCCGTCTCTACCAAAACGAATCGTTCCACGCGTCAGAGAAATCCGTAGGAATACTAGATCGCCAACCTAAAACAAAATAGTTTCAACACGCAGTCTAAACAACAACACAAACCAGAAAATAACAATCTATACCTGAAACTCAAGGGGTCTACGGTGGCTGTCGGCCCAATGTCGCTGTCTGTCCTGCGCCACTGGCAGTCTGTCTCTGATGAGTTTCACCTTTTCTGCTGCATCCACGACCATTTCTGGTCCTAGCAAGGCTCTCTCTCCAACGTCGTCCCACGATAACGGCGTACGACACCTCCGTCCATAAAGAGCCTCAAATGGTGACATCTCGATGCTGGCCTGGTAGCTGTTGTTGTAAGCAAACTCTATCAGGTGCAGATGATCCTCCCAAGAACCTCCGAGATCTAAAACACAAGTGCGTAGCATATCCTCGAGAGTCTGAATAGTCCTTTCAGACTGCCCGTCTGTCTGGGGGTGATATGCGGTACTGAACTTGAGCTGAGTGCCCAAGCTAGCCTGCAGACTCCTCCAGAAGTGGGAAGTGAAACGACTATCCCGATCTGAGACGATGCTCACAGGAACTCCATGAAGTCTAACAATCTGTCGCACGTACATCTCTGCTAGCCTCTCTGTCGACGTGCCTACCTTGAAAGGTAAGAAATGGGCTGATTTGGTCAACCTGTCCACGATGACCCAAATCGCATCCTTCCCTCCTGGAGAACGTGGAAGCCCTGAAACGAAATCCATGGTCACGTGCTCCCATTTCCATTCTGGAATCGGTAAAGGTTGAAGCAAACCACCTGGCCTCTGCCGGTCCGCCTTTACCTGCTGGCACACTAGACACCGGGATACGAAGCGTGCTACCTCGCGCTTCATTCCATACCACCATACGTGCTCCCTCAAGTCTCGATACATCTTGTTGGCATCGGGATGCATCGAGTACTGAGAGCGGTGTGCCTCTTGCAAAATCTCCTCGCGCAGCTCCCCGCTCGGCACACATATCCTCGTGCCGTGCCGTAAAGAACCATCATCTGCGATAGTAAAGTCGTCCGACAATCCTATCTGAACTTGTGCCCTGATACTCCTCAGAGCCTCATCATCGTACTGCGTAGCTCTGATCCTGTCCATTAGTTCGGACTGTATCTGCAATCCCCACATCTGAATCTCAGTGCCGGGAACTAACACCTCAATCTCCAAGCTTTCCAAATCAGCTAGCAAATGTCTATCAGTCGTCAAGTACATAGCCATCGGATACCTGCTCAAGGCATCGACGACTACGTTGGCCTTTCCCGGGTGGTACTGCAATGAGATGTCGAAGTCCTTCATCAACTCCAACCACCTCCTCTGCCTCAGGTTCAGCTCCTTCTGTGTGAACACATACTTCAAGCTCTTGTGGTCTGTGAAGATCTCCACACGCTCTCCGTACAGGTAATGTTTCCACAGCTTTAGAGCGAAGATAACTGCTGCCAACTCTAAATCGTGGGTGGGGTAATTCTTTTCATGAGGGCGTAACTGCCTGGAAGCATAGGCAATTACCTTCCCGTGCTGCTGAAGAACACATCCCAGACCCTTCCCTGAAGCATCGCTGTAGATGGTGAAACCACCTGTCCCTGCTGGCAACGTCAAAATTGGAGCTGTCGTCAACCTCTTCTTCAGCTCATCAAATGCGGCCTGGCACTCTTCCGTCCAGACAAAATCCACATCCTTCCTAGTCAGTCTGGTCATCGGTGCTGCAATCTTGGAGAAGTCTTGTACAAACCTCCTGTAGTATCCTGCTAGCCCGAGAAAACTCCTGATCTCAGCTACCGAACTGGGGGTAGCCCACGACTCCACTACCTCGATCTTCTTTGGGTTTACCGAGATTTCGTCACCCGATACCACATGCCCAAGAAATTCAACCTTGTCAAGGAAGAATTCACACTTAGAGAGTTTCCCGTACAGCTGCTCCCTCCTAAGAGTCTCTAAGACCAACCTCAGGTGCTCTTCGTGCTCCTCCGGGGTCTTGGAATATACAAGAATATCGTCGATGAACACTACCACGAACTTGTCAAGGTACTGGTGGAACACCTTGTTCATCAGGTTCATGAATACTGCCGGTGCATTGGTTAAACCAAATGGCATCACCATGAACTCAAACTGGCCGTATCTGGTCCGAAAGGCTGTCTTCGGCGTGTCCTCTTTCTTTACCTTCACCTGGTGATAGCCTGACCTCAAATCAATCTTTGAAAACACCCTCGCCCCGCTCAATTGATCGAAAAGATCATCTATCCTTGGCAGCGGGTACTTGTTCTTGATAGTGATATTGTTCAAAGCTCTATAATCAATGCACATGCGCACCGTGCTGTCCTTCTTCGGTACGAACAATACCGGAGCTCCCCATGGTGATGAACTGGATTTGATGAATCCTTTGTCCTGCAGCTCCTCAACTTGCTTCTTCAGTTCTGCCAGCTCGCTGTTGTTAACTCTATAGACATGTTGTGAAATGGGCTCCGCTCCTGGAACCAAGTCTATAGAGAACTCAACGTCTCTGTCTGGCGGCAAGCTTGGCAACTCTTCTGGAAATACATCCAGGAACTCCGCTATCAGAGGATGTGGCAACTCCTCTTCTTCTGCCCTGGCTCCGCAAAATGTGCTCCTGCTCTGTTCCGCTGCTCCTCTGACGACCTCAAACTCCGGCTCTCCTGGTGGTCTAAATAATACTCTGCCTCTATAACAATCTATAGTAGCATGATGCCTACTCAACCAGTCCATTCCGAGCACGATATCGTACCCCAGAAGTGGCATGACAAGTAAGCTCACGCTCAACTCTCGGCCTCCTACTGACACTCTTCGGTCCTTGCAGTGATCACGGACTAGGATAATACCTCCACCAGTCGTGATCTTGCAAGTCCTAGCTAATGGTTCTGTGTCTAAATGATGTCGAAGTGCATAAGATACAGACACAAAACTATGGGAAGCGCCAGAGTCGAATAAGGTAAATGCGGGAATACAATCGAGAAGAACCGAACCTGTGATCAAGTCTTCTGCTGGCTCGATCTCCTCGACTGCCATGGCGTACGCTCGCCCCTGGGGTACACCTCTCTGCTGCTGGTGCTGGGCAAACTTCTGATGTTGTGGTGGAAGTGGTCCCCTCTGTTGTTGGCCTCCTGGTACGGCAGGTACCCTGTTTGGTCCTCTCTGGGCGGCTGCTCCACCCTGACCTGGACGAATGGTAGGGCAATCCCTCAGCTGGTGTGTCATCGATCCGCAGTACAAACATGAGCCCAACCTCTTCCTGCAGATCTCTCTGGTGTGTCCTGTCTTCCCGCAGTACGCACACTGGATGGCGGGCTAGTTCTGTCTCTATTGCTGCTGCTGGACCTGCCCTCGGGCTGGTGCCTGATGCTGCTGCTGAAAGGGTCTCTGCTGTTGCTGCTGAAAGTGTGGACGCTTGCCCGGTCCCACACTACTGTTTGCTCCTCCGGAACCATCGCGTCCCCTCTTGGGCCTGAGGCCCAAGTCATCCTCGGCTATCTGGACATCCATCAATATGCCCTCGTAGGTAGCTGTGCGACGTCCCGACGTACGAGACTTGATCTCCCTTGCCAGCCCCTTTCTGAACTTCCGGGCCCTGTCCCTCGGATCTCTAATCATCGATGGCGCAAAGCGGCTCAGGCGGGAAAACTCCGCGGCATACTCGTCGACGGACGAGCTCCCTTGGGCTAAGTCATGGAACTGATTCTCCAAAGCTCCCAGGGCAACATCAGGAAAGAACTTCTCCTTGAAGAGCTCCTTGAAATCCTCCCAAGTGAGTCCCCTGCGCAAGAGTCTCGGCTCCGTGCGAAACCACGTCAAGGCAATGTCGAACATCTGGCTGCCAGCGGCCTCGATCTGGAGGGCCTCTGGAAGCTGTGCCAAGCGTAAGTTCCTCTCGATGTCCTCTAGCCAATTATCGGCGTAGAGTATCCCTTCTGTCCCCTTGAACTCCCGAGGCATCATCCTCTTGAAATCCACAATGGTGCCCGACCTCTGTTGTTGCTGACCAGGATGCTGTTGCTGCTGAGTGACCCTCTCCACAGCCTGGAGAGCCACTTGATGAGCATTCTCTATGTTCACCCTCATCATCTCTGTCTGGGCCTGATGTGCCTCAGCCTGCACTCTCTGGGCCTCTGCCGACGTCCTCTGGGCATCGACCATGCTCTGAATAAAGGCGAACATCTGTGCCCCATCGACGGGCACACCTCCTGGATGCTGAACTGGTGGTGGTGGTAGAGGCCCCGTCGTAGCTGTGGGGACCCTCTGAACTGGTGGTGGAGGACCCCCGAATGCTGCAGACACTCCCACATGTACTGGAGATGTAGGAGGTGCTGCGGATGTCTGTCCGGCAGGGCGAGAGGTGGCAGACCTCTCTGAAGCTGCTGCTCCGAGTCTCTGGGACCTGGTCCTCGGCATCCTGAAGACAGATCGAAAGAATCAATTAAAGTAATAAACACGATATCATCAAGGAAGGACAGTAAATTTCTAAGGAAAAATCATTAAGAGTAGTATTATAAGAATCGAAAATTCCTAATTGTGATTGAGCATATCCTCGGTCAAATTCCTATTTCCTAAAACAGACTCGTAGTAATACTCTAAGCGAGCACCACTACGATATCGCTCTAATGCGGTTCTAGGACCAGACCTGCATGGGCCACCACTAAAAATGTGTCACGACCCGCACCCAGAATTTGGGCATGAGTCGTGGGTACGTCCAGCCTACGCCGCAGCATCGGCGGTAGAACGCTGTCTAGGTCTTAACATATAATATATCCTGACAATAGTCTCAACTCCGTACGGAGGACAATGATAATAATCCACAGTTCTATGATATACTCAATCACAAGCTAATAGAAATAATAGCACGATGATAATAGAAAAGAGTTCTAATAAAAACCAACCACAATAAGTCCAACTCAAATCCTGGTCTAAATGACCTCACAAAGTCACAAAATAATAAATACAACTCAGTCTCAGTCTAAAACAATAAATGCAGAAAAATAATCTAAGAACAGCCAGGTAAATTTTCCTCTAGACTAGGCAACTCCTCTGGGGTTTCTGGAGTGAAATCACCCTCTAATCCTGGGCCGTAATGAGTGGGGCACAAGCTCTCCAGGTCCTCTGAAAAATGTTATCCAGTCAGGATTGGAGCGAAGCACAAGCATTAACAGCAGTTTCATTAAATTGACAAAATCTATAAACAGTGTAAGAAATACAAGATGGAAAATAAATGCTGGAAATGTAAAGTACTAAAAAAAATAGAAATAGGCAATAGAGCATCTAGCAATGAACAATAAATAGTGAATGCTAGACAATAAGTAGTGAATGCTGGAACAGGTAAATCTGAATAAAATAGACATCTAGCTAAGTGCTTGAAATATTAGTTTATTATGTGATCGGCTTGGGACTTGATCAGGCTGGTTATATATGATTAGCTATGATTCTTGAAGGTCAGGCTAACCATATGGTTAGCTATGATGCATGATAATGGTCAGGCTAATCATATATAACAGCTATGAAGCATGATGATGGTCCGGCCGCACCCGACGTGAGAAGTGGGGTGAGCTATGATGCATGGTAAGTTTGGATATGATCACATAATCTACTAATAGTTCCCCATCCCCCAGCTAGCACGATGGATTCCAATCACGACTCCTCATGATGGGGATCTAGGGTGCTAACCCGTGTATCCACAGTGTCGAAATTAAGTATATAATACACTATAATTTATAGAAGTAATCAACAATAAAAACTGTCAGAGAATGTACTCGCCTGTGGTCCTGAGCAAGGTGTGAGGATCAATGTCCAAAGTGGGATCACAATAACCTATATATAAGATATCAATGTTAAATGGTGAATTTAAGGGATAAACATGATTAACTAATTAAATACGGGGTTTCTAGGTCATACTAAGGATTAGGGTTCAAAACTAGTTAATTAGTCTATAAGGTCAATTAACTAACTAGTACTAACTATATCAGGAATATGATACTCTAACTCCTAAGGTTGCTGCTACACTTTGGTGAAATCAAATATGACTAGTATCATATCTAGCATTAGACTCACCTACCTAACTACCTGGACACATAACATACTGACAACCAAGGAACACAGGTATCCAATACATAGGTAAACACACACACCCTTAGGCTAAACTGATACACACAGCATACACTACCCCACACAGTCTAGTATTGATGTAAATAGCCACTGCTACCTCATGCTTAGACACACTGGAAACTGACACACAGTTACACAGATACACACTCTTATTAGTTTGTACAGCTGCACATTGATTCCCCCTGCACACTGAGAACACACAGCCATAAATCTGCCATACATATCACAGTGCACATCTAACTTAACACCCTACTCTCTATACCCAGAGATCCCTCTCTTACTGACACAAGTAATCACAGAAACTAACAAGTATCAGAGATTCCTCTCTTATACACTAACAAGTATAGAGTATCAGAGATCCCTCTCTTACTGATACACACTCAGTTAGAACCTGGGAATTTCCTCCCCTTCCTCTGATACCAAATGCACTGAAACACAGTGCCACACAGGTAGACACAGGCTGATACTAAGCTACACACCTACACAGCACTAAACCTACTGAAATTCAACTGCTCAGCACACATGCTGCACACAGGGAGATCCTACACTGCTACTGATACTCAGGGATTTAGGTAGACTCATACACACACTTACATAAAATGCACAGGCACAGGTAACACAGTTCACATACATATAGACCTACACCTACACATCACTGGCTACACTTACTGCACATCACAGTAAGATTCTCACAAACACACAGCCACTGATACACTGCTACACACACTCACACACCTCTCACTGATACACTGCTATACACATACTGACACAGTGTCCTGATACACACTTATACTACACTCTCATACAGACACCTAGTTTTACTGAACTGAAATACTAGGGAATATACTGATTTACATTGGCTCAAATATACTGATGTACTGAAACACACAGGAAACTGACACAGGTAGACTTAACTACTCTCTCACTCACACTGGTACCCAGGTAGACACAGGTATACACCCAGGTCTGATACTCTAACCTACACCCTACTGAAATACACACAGATCTCACCCCCTTCCAATCCTTATACACAATATACTATATAAACAATAATTTCTTACTGCACTGCAGTGAACTGTACTGCAGTTCCTAGACTCGAGCCCCCAATGCTGGTATACTGACACCCCCTTTCTAATACCAATATGCACTAAAACACAGTGCCACACACAGCTACTCGTGAAGTAAAAACTCCAATGCTCACAGCACAGTTCTATTCCCCAAACACACAGCCATATACCCAAGTTCACAGTCTGAACTACACAGGCACTTACATCCTTCACCATGCTGATATATAATTCACTGCATCACTCTTAATACCTAGACACACTTAGGCAAGACACACAGGTAATTTCTAACAGATTTAAAACACTGACACAGGTAGACACAGAATCATGTAGGTTTCACACAGGAACACTAACACATAGTTACACAGACACATGGACACAAGTAGACACAGGGATGCACAGGATTTCCTACACTAAACTGAACTACACTGAATCTGAATAATACTGGGACACACAAAACTCTCCACCGTGTCCGATACACTGAGACACGAGCACCAAACTCATATTGGTCAAGAACACCAACACACAAATACCCGACTGCACACTGGTTTTCCCCAAATCCTACTGTACAGTGAATGTCCCCAAATTAAACCCTAAAAATCGAGATCCAACTACACGTTGGAGATGAAATCAGTCTACATACAAATACCTAGGGTTAGGGTTCCTGAAAAATTGGGGAAAACACCCGTAGGTCACCCAAAACACAATTCGACCTAGGTTTTCATGTAGAATCCCTAGAAATCGAGATCTACACAAATAGGGGGTTTCCTAATGGGCAATAATCACAGAAAACAGAATATAAATGAATTAAAAATCGGTTTTTACCTATAGGGAGATGGTTTCCCTATGAAGGTTCTTCTTCCCCAAGGTTCCTTGATCCAAGTTCCTTGCTTCCCTTGCTTTGGAGGAGGAGGATGGAATCCTAGGGCTTAAATTCTAAATTTGGGGTGAGGGAGATGGCTCTCTTGATGGAGGCTAGGGTTTCTTCTTTCTACATGAAGAAAAAGAGGGTTCCCTTTTATAATAAACCAAGTTAGGGTTTCTAATGTATAGTTTTAGGTTAAACCCCCAGGTTAGGTCATGTAGAGCCCAAATAACTCAGGTTTAGCCCTTCTAGGGTTTGAGGTTCAACCTACAAATTTGAATTCTAGGGTTTTCTCTAGAATTAGGTTTACAAATTAGGGTTTACTAATTAGGGTTGTCCTAATGAGTTCTAGGGTTTGACCTAAACCCAAATATCACTAACAACATATAAATAGTTTATAAAACTCAGCAATTTAATTTAATACATAATTATTCAAAATAGTGAATTTACACAAATACCCTTATCTGGAAAGGTGGTAGTGACATAGCTTTTGAGTATATACATTTATCATACTCATTTGACAAAAAATCATATTCACAAATTACTTTGTCAAATTTATTGTGCCATTGTTTGGGAGCTTGTTTCAAGCCATAGATGGATTTTACTAGTCTGCAGACTTTCTTTTCTTGACCTTTAGCAATGAAACCTTCAGGTTGGTCCATATAAAGTTCTTCCTCTAGATCTCCATTCAAAAATGCTATCTTTACATCCATTTGATGGATTAGCATATCATGAATGGATGCTAAGGCCAAGAGACTTCTAATGGATGTGATTCTAGCTACAGGAGAGTAGGTATCAAAATAATCTAACCCTTTCTTCTGGGTAAAACCCTTAGCAACTAATCTAGCTTTGTATTTCTCTATAGTACCATCGGCTCTGAGTTTTTTCTTGAAAATCCACTTACAACCTATTGGTTTATTGCCTAAAGGTAGATCTGTTAGAAACCAAGTGTTATTCTCCATGATGGAGTTGTATTCATTGTTAATAGCTTTTTTCCATAAGGGAGCATCAGGAGACGACATTGCTTCTTCATAAGATGAGGGATCACCCTCTATCAAAAAGGCGAAGAATCCTTCTCCTAATTTTTTTTCAATCCTATTCCTTTTACTCCGTCTAGGTTCTAAGTCTTGTTCAGATTGTGAGCTCGGTATTTGGACATGAGAACTAGTAGAGGGTATGGAGGAAGAGATATAACTTCTATCCTTAAAAAGGAAATATGTTTTCAAAGTAAACTGCATCTCTTGCTTCTATAATGGTATTGTTAGAGATTTCATTTACTTCTGAGTGAGTCACTAGAAATCTATTGGCATAGCTATCTAAGACATATCCTATGAAAATAGTGTCTACAGTCTTGGGACCAATATTTCTCTTTTTAGGTTCGGGAATTCCGACTTTAGCAAGGCATCCCCAAACTCTAAGGTAATTAATCCTAGGAGCTCTATATTTCCACAGATCATAGGGAGTCTTATATAATAGTACCATATAAACCAATAAATATATATAATAGTACCATATATACAATGTAGAACTCTAAGGTAAAATAGCTTTTGTATATATGGTACTATTATATATATAAATGCTTATATAAATATATGTAAATATATTTTATGGAAATATGTATATGTACATATTTATTGGTTTATTATTAGAGTATATCTATAAAAGCTATTTTAATGTGTAATATTAAACATACGTATTTTTATTATTACTTTAAATATGTATTAGGGTACATAAGTATATATGTTATTAAACTATTTAACATAGATACATGTATAGGTGTGGTATATGTATACCTGCTCTATGTTAACATAGATAATTAAGCATAGTGTAAATTAGTGATTTATATTTATTGTTATCTGTTCGTAGGCATCCGAGACGGTGCTACCTTGACTGCTGGTTCCGGAACATTGCTTGTGCACGCCAGAGTTCCAGGCAAGTATTCCTTGCCTTGTTGATGTTGTCTAAATTCAAATATTAACTAGTTGCATATTTCAGTGTTCCAATATTAAACTATGCGCGTCCGAGAAGACTCGGGTGCAGTCAACGAAGGCGTTGACGTTAGGACTTGTGTCTGACCTAGTGTCTAGTGGACCCACCTAAAGTTGAGGAGTTATCAATATGACTTCCCAGGCCTTGACACGTATCATAACACGTCACAGAGTGAGTTCATGTAGGGACGCGTGCTTCATGATCGACTGGCCATCAGCATGAGCAGCACGTGTGACGGCATTTAGCTTAGTTGTTTATTTCTGTAGCGACTTGCATCATAGTATGAGGTGTCCACGTCACATTCGCGACTTGTACATTGACATTAGGCGGAGAAGACAATTAGTAGGCGTATGGGACAGACATTTGGTCGCCGTAGTTTCAGAGTAAACTGCGGGGCCGTGAGCCTCAGTGTTACCCGGTTATGGGCCATGTGTTACCCGATTATGGGCTCAGGTTCCCTGTTATGGGCATATATGCTTGTCGATACATCCAGAAGTGGTTACTAGCTGCGCGCTATCATGATCGGTGATGTAGTCAGCATATATTCCTGGCGTTCAGTTTACAGCTAATGCCAGGTATCTCTTTAGGGGTTTTTGGTTTCGAGGAGGTGGACACTCCTATGTCAGACTCAGTATCATCAGAATCATTTGTGATGGGTGTGGACCCATCAATGGCTGAAATAAGTCCTAAGGTCGTGAGCCAAAATTTTATTTGGCTCTGCCATCTTTTAAAGTATGAGCCATCAAACTTAACAGGTTTTGTAGTAGAGGATTCCTCCTTACCAGTCATGTTTGCAGTCTGAAAAATTATAAATTTATTTAATAACAATGTCTAAGATAATAGTTTAGGTGGTCTTTGCTAAACAATCTTAAAATCTTTAGTTTTTCAAGTGTTGATCAACTCAGGTTAGCTGTAGGGGCCGGTTCCCAGCTAGCGGCGGTCCGAAGACTCTTAAGTACCGTGTCGCTTAGGGCTATTTACACCCGGTTGACAGAAGGACCCTTTCGGCTTGTGCCCGAGTTTGTCTCTACTTTGAAACTTTAGATTTGAAGATTTTATTTACAATTTTCTTTTTACTAAACTATTTTCTTTTGGTCCTAGATTGCTTTCAAAATACTAAGTGATTAAAAATGAAGCAAATTGTATGTTACAATTGAAAGAAATTTTGTGATCAAAAAATTACAATTGACAAAATTATCAAATGTGCTAACAATTTTTAAAACACTTTAAGCAAATTTACAATTTGACAGTATAGTAAGCAACTTCATAAGTAAACAAATAAATCAATTGAGAAAATGAAGCAAATTGCTAACAACTGTTTTGAGTTAACGATTATGGTCAAATAGAAAATATTAAATATGGTTATTTGCTATGGTAAATATTAAGCAAATTGAATTTTCTAGAATAAAAATTAAACTACTGCAACTTAACAATATTGGTTACAGTAAGAGTAATTTTCTACAAGTTAAAGCTTGCTATAGTCAGAAATTTTTAAATTTTCAATTGACAAATTATCAACTATGCTACATTAACTATCAACTTTTAATTTATTAATCAACTTAGTTTCAGAAAATTTTATGTTACTATGCCAATAATATGTTGCTACAATATTATGAATTAAACAATGCCC
>JAYESA010000014.1:95780069-95827569 GCA_036927795.1 Iris macrosiphon
CTCACTTGGAATAGCAGACTTCTCCATTACCCCCACATAGCACTGCCATATCAGTAGCTGTACACATCAGCATGCCTCCATCAGCAACAGACTGTACTGCTGAGTCCAAAAACACAGAAGGAGATCCATAAGGATCAAGATCAACCTGCACCACACATAGAAATTGTGGTTGGTTTAGCTCAATCAGAAAATTCCGAGAATAGTAAAGAACACCAAGTTTCTGCAAGGAATCTGCTACGATAAAACAAAATGGTAACACCAAAAAGCAAAGGCAAGTTTAAAAGGAATTCACCATCCGTTGTTTTGTAAGGAGAGAGAACATTTACATAAATTACAATAGAAAAGCTTGTCAAGTCCAGTCTTAATACATTTTGATGTAGGCAGCCGCAGAAATGGAATTACTTTCCTTAGGATTGGTTAAAATTGGATTATCTTTATCCTTTAGTTGTTTTATATTAGAAGGGTAAATTACTGGAAAACCCCTCAAGGTTTTTCCCATTTGCAACTTACCCCCTACATTTAGTTTCTTGGCAGATTGCTCCCTGCTGTTCAATTTAGTAAAAAAAATGTTACTTTGACCATGTGAGAGGCACGTGACAGGCTTTATGGACCAAAATGCCCCTTGAATGAATGCTTGGGTGTGTTTTTTTACCCATCGCGTCCCCCAAATCGTGCCAAAAACCCTAATTGAAATCTTTATTTCCCCAATTGACTTCAAAATCGAGTTCAGTTCCTTTCTTTCCCCAGTCCAAATATCAAATCCGAATTTCAACTCCTTTTTCCCCCTCATTCGACAACAAACCCTAATTAAATTATTATGAACAAGAATTCAGGGTTTGTAAAACTACCATTAATTTTTGAAGAATTTTCCGTCTTAATAGAGCAAATGTATTTTTTGTATGCAATCAACAATTTTTTTATTCTAGCAAGAATGGGATTGAACTCAGTTTTCAAGTCAAATTGGGGAACAAAGGGTTTCAACAAGGGTTTGGCAAGAATTGTGCGGGGTATGAGTAAAAAAACCGAGTAATGGTTCAATTCATTTGCTACAGAGTTGAACCGAACTTCAGAATTAATCCTAGGGGCATTCTTGTCCAAAACTAACATTTTGTCTACTAGAGTGAACGACATGGAAGATTCTGCCAAAAAACTAATATTAGGGGGGGTAAACTGCAAACAGACAAAACCTTGAGGGGATTCTTGTAATTTACACATATTAGAATTATTTAGTTTTGATGAGATTTATCTTTATTTAGACCTGAATTTGAATTCTTGGAAGTAAGCATATAAATAGGCATGAGTATAGTTTTTCAGAAATGGAAAATTTATGAATAACATTGAGTTTCTCCCATGGTAGTCAAAGGCACGCCTCGTAGCAAGGCGTAGCAAGGCGTTGCAGGTGCACCTCACCAGGCGAGACGCCTTTCTACGGTCGCACCCAAGGCGTACCTTTCAGCAAGGCGCAACCAAGAAAAGGCGCGCCTTATGGTTTTTGTTTTATTTTTGTTTTCTTTTATATATATATTCAAAAAAAATGGAGGTATGGAGATATCCCTTAGCTCATACAAGTGGAAGAAATACAGTCCTTTTCACGGTTGTCAAAGTTGGCTATAATTGAACTGAAAAAACAAAATTTACTAAAAACGTGATAGGGAGAGTACAAATTCTAATTAGTTCCGTTGACTGCTATTAATACTATACTAGTTTACTTGGTTATGTTTTAACATATTTTTGTTGGTTTTAATATATTATTTGGTTTTATTTCTTATATTACTAATTTATTTATTTATATTTATTTTTGTGTCTGGCTTCGCTTGGGCGCATGTCTTGAGTGCGCCTTGCACCTCGAGCGATATGAACCCTTTACGCCTTGAGTGCGCCTTTGACTACCTTGGTTTCTCGTAAATTTGAATGTAATTTTCTTCTCCTTGTTGTGGCTCCAAGTCATTTATCTATAGCCTTGGTGGTTCCCTTGCTACAAGATGGTGTGAGATATCATTTGTCTGTTTTCATTGCGTGATTCTGTCAAAATATGATCCGGAGAAATCCTCGAGATCACTTGCTATCACATTTGGCTTCTTTTGAGATAGTGGATAGCCAAAGTTCATCTAGTGTGCTGTAGCATGATAAAATCCCAGGCGTCTTGGCAGGTTTTACCTCTAAGTTACAGTAGCACCCAAAGTCCTGATGTTGTTATAGGCTTATAGAGGTTAAGCAAATATAAGAGGTTAGAACTAGTAGTGTGTGATACTGCTATAGTTAAAACTCCAATGAAAAAACACTTATAGTACCTAACAATACCTAAAAGTTGCACATCCATGACTTCATGTGATACTATATCTGAATTCTCTATATTACTGTTAGTTTATCATCACTTGTATTTTTGAGCTCCCATTCTAGAGTAAAATTAGAAAAATCCTTAGAAAAAAGTGAACATAGCTAGAGCTGACTAGATATAGAATAATTGACGAAAGAGTGATTGTTTGTAGTTGGAACATCTACTAAAAAGCAACTGAGTAGTGAACTTAAACGAACTTCAGTCACTTAATCAGTCCACTTTGGACCAAAATACAGCGACCTTATTGATTTGTAGTATTAAGGTAACAAACATGCATTATTAAAGGGCCTCTTTCAAAAGCTCCCCTTAAGAAACAGGCGTCACAAGAAGAGAACTAGATCAGGGGTTGCAAAAAATAATAAGCATGGATATATGCTATATTGTCCCTTTCTTCTTTCTTCTTTACTTGTGGGTGAAACACCAAAATACTTGATTGCGGAATGTATCAAGGTGTGACAAAAGGAAAAACTTACCATTCCTTGAGCAGGTAGTGAAGAAGAAAAATAAATCATATACGTTATAATATTTTCAATTGAACAAAACATTGATAGAAGAACACAACAATGTATAATAGAACACAATTGTAACTAGTATCACAATGCTACAAAAATAAAGCATGTACTTTTATGATGGCCCACAGCCAAGGGTACTTGAAAAATAACTCAAGTTTTGAATAAGGCTTCCCTTTTGCAGTTGCAGCATAAAAAATATTCAAAGTAACATTGATCGTCAATTCAGCAACCAGTACTAATTAAAAATGTCAACACCGTGTTCAAGAGAATGCAAAATGATTACCACATCAAAGTCTTTTGGATGTGTAAGCATATAAACTCGAGCATCAGCAAGATGAGCTTCAACTTTCGAGCTTGCCACAGAGCCATTAAATTGTATGTTTTTCTTGCAAGCTTGAACAGAGGCTGTGGAAATCAAGTGAGGGTGAGCAACTGTCACAAACAATATATCAGAAGACCAAGACATTTCTATTAGTAAAATAAAGGTACCTTTATCGTTATCTAGAGCTACCACCTGATCAATCTCATCTATTTCTCGAGCATACCTGAGTGCTCTTAATCCAGAAGCAGCCAAAGCCTGAAAAATCATTATGAAAAAAATTTCAAACTGAAGAACCTGACATGGGTGAGGGTGGGTTAAGGGTTTCCCAATTTGATTTGATGAACCTCATTGCAGAATTTGGATTCCCATAATATAAAATTAGTTTAATAAATTAAGAGAAAGCTGTAGCATTAATCTTAAATTGCACCTCAAGTACTCTTGGGGCTTTGAGTTCTCCATGCCCTTTCACAGCAGCCTTAACCGGCTCTGATGAGATGTTTTCAGATTCACCCTTTGGATGATTTTGTGTCATTTCACAATCTCCATTCACCTTTTTATCTTCAACAACACTTTCTTCTTCCACAACAGAAGCAGGAGTTGCATCTTCATGGACCTTTTGTTCTGACTTTACCTTTCTTGTTGAAGTTGCAGCATGCTCTTCCTTGCGCTTTTTTATAAATGTTCTCAAAACAGCAATGGACATGTCCCTGTTGTTAACCTTATTACAGGTACATGTATTGCTGTTAGTCTAGGAAAAATGGTAAGGATAATATAATGAATCTACAAGACATAATATAGCAAGTGGTGCTAAAGGAAAAAGACAAAATACAAAGAGAGAATTAAATTCCCTTTTCACTTTTTTATAGCCTGGAAAAATTATAGTTCCAAATTCCTACTGAACTTTTGTCTCACTTTAAATATTAGGAAGATAACAAAGTCAAAAGACCTTTTTTGTGAGGGTTCGGCTTGAACCCAGAACCTTCACAGTAAGCATCACCAGCCCCAAATGCTGGGCCACCCCCGGTGGCAAGTCAAAGACTTAATCGACTCGCTTCCTCACAACCTAGTCACCAGACTCACCACTACCGTAGAATCAAATTTAGGGTTTCAACTCACATATGTTTATCAGACCATGAACCTAATCCCACAATGAATATTTCCCAATTCAGAACTCACAAAACCAAGAAATCGATTTGAACAAATATAAGAAACAAGACCCAGCCCATCTGAGGAAAATGGAGATTATAATAAATTCCAATTCATTATAAACATCTACAATCCAAACCGCTAGGGAACCAACAGAACAATAAAAAAAATGCATTTAGAGAAAAAATGCATCTCTACTTGCAATGAGTTGATAACAAAAAGGTTTCTGCCTGTAAAAACACAGCAACAACAAACTCTCACATTTTTGGGATATGAAGCATGAATCTTTTTCTTCCATTCAGCTCTGTTAAGAGTGATCTCCTGTATTAATGGAAATTATTGCATCCTTTTTAACCTCGACCCATATTTCTATTGGCCCACGTGTAGTCCTAGCAACTCCCTCAAGTAAAATCATACCTCCCATATCGGTAAATTTATCAGTCATGATAAACGTTCTAAATTATCAAAAAGAATTACTCTTATCCTATCTGTGTCTCTTAATTGCCACAAAATATTCATTTTCCATCCTATATTTTGCTGGATTCACACTCATACATCTCCACATGTTTCTTAAATATCCTAAATTCCTCCAAGAAATCATGGGCAACCTTATAAGCCATCTTGAAGAACTTTCCTTTCAATTTCAAAGGTATTCATTGGTTTCATAACACTCTTGAAGAATTCTCCACTTCACTCACCCTACATTAGTCTTGTGAACAACATTCTCCTCAGGACCTCCATCATGATGAGTGATTGTTGCTAAGTTATACAAAATGACCTCCTTTAATTATCCATTAGAAACCTATGTGAGTTATAGTATCGTTTCATTTATACTCTTACGAAAATACTGCTCATATATCCAGCTCCATTCTACAAATTCAAAGTCCTTTAAAGAGTAAAACTTCTCTCTGCATTTCTACCTTAGAAAAAAAAACCTTCACTAGCATCATCAACAAAAGTAGTAGTCTATGCCAGGTAAGGAACATACAGAATGACTACTCACTGATTGTAGAAATATAATGAACCCCTCAACTCAATAGGAGGGTTTGGACTCATATATATATAGATGGAAATGTTACATTTACATATAGGTCCATACTTATTGAGCTATTGCATACTAGCACTAATCCTTAACACTAATATCTTATCACTCTCCCTCGAGCTGGAGCATAGATATCAATCATGTCCAGCTTGTTACAAAGATAACGAACACAAGGGCCTAAAAGAGACTCCGTAAAGATATATGCTATATGATTTCCAGTTCTCACATGGTGAAATGTTATCACTTCCTTTTGGTATTAATTCGATCTCAATGTGTTTCGTCCTTCCATGGAATACAAGGTTGGTAGCAATATGGATGGCTAACTGGTTATCACACCACATATCTGTTGCCTCCGATTCAGCTTCTCCTAGTTTCTTTAGAAGATATTGCAAATATAAGATCTCTATTGTTCCATGAGCAATGGCTTGGTATTCTACGTCTGAACTCGATCATGAGACCACACTATGTTTGCTCTTCTACGACACTAAGTTCCTGCCAATAAATATTGAATAGCCACATGTAGACCGTCGATCTGGAAGACTCGTATCACAGTCAGCATCTGTAAAATATTCAAGACGAGTATGCCCCTAATTCTCCATACAAATTCATTTTTTCATATTCTGAGCTAGATAGCGCAAGATCCTGAGAACTGCCTGTCAATGTGGAACTCGTGAAAAAGCCATAAACCTACTCACTACATTTACAACAAAGGAAACATCTAAACGAATCATAGCCGTCAAGTTATTGAGTTTTCCGACTAGCCAACGATACTAATCAGGATTGATCATCAATATCCCCTGACCAGGAAGTAACTTTACTCCAGGATCCATGGGTGAGGTTGCTCCCTTAGTTTGCATCATTCCTGCTTCAGTTAGTATATCAAGAACATATTTTCTACAAGAACATATTTTCTATAAGACAGTATAATGTCTTGCTTGTCCCGTTTGACATTGATGTCGAAGAAATACTTCAATGCTACCATATCTTTCGTCTGAAACTGTTTGCCTAGAAACTTTTTTAGCTCGACAATAACTTAACTGTCATCTCCCGTAATCACTATGTCATCAACATAAACCCCAAGTAGTATCTGTCTGGCTGATGTCCGTCAGTAAAATACTGAATGATCCTTCTTCGATTGGCACGTACCAAACTGATTAACTACATGTAAAAATCGACCAAACTAAGCACGAGGTGATTGTTTGAAACCATATATTACCTTCAGCAGGTGACATACTTTATCCCCCCTTGCAACGGACCCAGGATATTGCATCACATACACTTCATCGTCAAGAGCCCCATGTAGAAAGGCATTCTTCACATCCAACTGAAGTAAGGACCAATCATATCGGACTAACGACATGAGCAATTGTACAGAGGTTATCCTGACAACCGGAAAGAAAATCTCAAAATAATCAACGTCATAAATCCGAGAATATCCTTTTTCCACAAGACGAGACTTCAGACGATCAAGAGTGTCATCTGATTTCACCTTGATTGTGAACATCCATTTGCAGCCGACCGTCTTCTTACCAGAAGGCAAATCCACCAAGTCCCATGTATGGTTCTCCCAAAGTGCTCATATTTTCTCTTCCATAGAGACGCGACAACCAGGATGTTGGAGTCCCTCCTCGGCAGATTGTGGGATCTTAATCCCATCAATAATAGTCACCAAGAACTGAGTGTGACTCGCAAGCCCTTTGTAATTGTCAACATATAAATGATGGTTGCGACATGCACAACGGGACCGAGTCAGTATATCAGACGATGATGAGTCTGTGGAACTGGACGGTTGTGGTCACAATTGGTGATTCGGGAGTTGGTGTTAGTAGACCGTGAGACAGAAGAAAATTCTCATCTAGATAAGTTTCGGGGACAGATTCTTTAACTAGAATGGATGAGAGAAACTCAACCTCGACAAAGGTAATATCCCGAGGCACAAAATACCTTCTTAAAGTCAGGAAAAAACAACGATACATTTTCTGATCCTTAGGATACCCAAGAAAAATACCTTGAGTGTCTTTGGATCCAATTTAGAAAGTGTAGGACGAGTATCACGAATGTAACACAAATACCCAAAAATCTTGAAAGGTAAAAAAATGGCATACGATCGATATGCAACCTAGAAAAATGAGTAACGTCATTGAAGACACGAGACGGCATACAATTAACCAGATAAAAAAGCATAAGCACAATATCCGACCAAAATTTTCTGGATGTACTGAAGTTTAACATGTGTCCGAATTGTTTCCAAGAGGTGACGATTCTTACGTTTTGCCACACCATTTTGTTGAGGTGTATAAGGACAAAAAATTGGTAGATAATCTCATGTCTAGCAAGATGGGAGGTGAACTCTCAAGACACATTCTCATAACTATTGTCGCTACGAAGACACTTAATGAAAATTTCAAATTGGATTTTTATTTTAGTAAAAAAATTACACCATATTTCAAATAATTTGGAACAATTCTTCATTAGATAAGACATAAGTGACTCGTGAGTAGTCATCAACAAAGAAAACAAAATATTTGAACCCCAACACCGATTCAACAAGACATGGACCGCATACATCAGAGTGTACTAAATCAAAGGGAGCTGAAATAATTTTATTCAAACTCACTGGATAAGATGCACGATGATGTTTATCTAGACTATATGACTCACAATTAAAAGAAACATAAAGATCTAGTGATGGACACAATTTCTGGAGAACTTGGATAGACGGATGACCAAGCTGACAGTGCAACTCAAATGGATTGCATGACACGCCAACACAGACAACAGATGAATTCAACTCAACTAAGTGTAAGCCTCCAACCACATGCCCTCTACCAATAGCCTTTTCCGTCTTCAAGTCCTAAAAGACATAACCATCAGAAAAGAATGTTACCGAACAATGTAAGTCACGAGTTACTGACTAATGGATAATAAACTGAATTATGTAAAATTGAAGTGAGTGGCAGATTGAGAGAAAGACGGGAACTTCCTATTCCACAAACTTTCATAGAACTGTCATTCGCAACAGTAATATCTAGCACACGAGATCCACAAATATATAATCACACAACATACATGCATCGTCTGTCATGTGATTAGATACACCCGAATATATCATCCATTGCTTGTCTTACCAGACACCGCTAAATATCCGACTATGGATCCAGATGTAGAGACTCCACCACGTCGCTGACCTTATAATTCAGCAAGTTTGCAAAGGTCTCTAAAGTCATTTGCAGGAATCGCTCTTAATCATCTTGAGGATCCGATGTAACATTGGCAGTAGAAGCTTTGAGGTACTACCACTGAAAATGTCCAAGTTTACCACAATTGAAGCATGTGCGCAGTTGTCCTCCATCATAGCCAATATTACCTTGTCCACCATCACGGCCAACATTTCGGTCACCATGTCTACCACCACGACCCCCAAAGAATCCAACACGAGCAGCACCCAAGGCAGATCGATTAGCAGGTGCATCACTCGTATCAGTCTCAACTACTTTCGTTGTCTGTATGACACGAAAGTAGACTTCCATCAGAGATAGAATCTTCAATCTCAGTACCAGCAATAATTTGAGACCGCATAGAATCTATATCAGGACAAAGTGAGGTGAGATATGTCATGACATAGAGCTGCTGACAGTGAGTCCTCGTCTCATTGATATTTGTTAAGGGTAACACACAATCCACCTCAACAGTTAGGGCCTTAATGGTTTGGAAGTGATCCTTATGTGACTTGTCATCTTAATCAACTCCGTAGACGCCGACAACCATGTCATATATGCATAACAAATCACGTTTTCCATCAAACGCAGCCATTAGGACCTCCCAAAATTTCTTCACCGAATCTGTGTTCTGAATCATGTCCTTAACTGATGGTTTCATCGAATTCATCAACTATATAAACAATCTGCTATCATCCGTCTCCTACTGCTTTTATATGGGATCATCCGCCATTAGAGGGTTGTCAGTGAGATGCATTGACAACCGCATTCCCCTAAGCATCTTCTTGACCTTCTTATGCCATATGGAGTAGTCATCTGGACCCTCCAGCCTTCGATCGACAAGTTAAATTTACGAAATCGTCGTACCAGTGCTCGGTGTCCTCATCGTTGCATTCTCGACATTGGTGTTGTCAGCACTACTATTCACCTCAGTGTTCGACATCCTTCAGTTTCTCGATTCGACCATCGTTGATCATTACGATTCGATATTCACATCAACCTCGCCAATGCACAATATTTACCACAACTTCACCAATACTTGCTCGCACATACGTGGCAGAGATCAAAGATGGATCACACAAGCCAGGAACAAAGATTCACACAAAACTAGTTTGCTTTCTGTTGGATCCTGATGTGGATAACAGGCCAGGAACATAGATTCACACAAGCTATCACAGTCTACTATCTGTTAACTCCTGATGTTGTCGAGATTTAGAGATCTACACAAATGATCATAGTTTGCTATCTGAATATCTCAACTCCAACAAGTTTTTTTTGGAAAGACGGCTAGAGTTTGGGGTAGGATAGCGACTGAGTATGAGTGGCAGGGTTAGGGTTTCGAGTAGAGTGGTGGTTGGAATGACTGGGTTAGGATTAGGGTTTGGGGGTTGGAGTGAGGGCAGATCTGGGGCTGGCGGTTGGGTTTGGTTTGGTCGTGTGATGGTCGTGGGCGACTGGTGGTGGGCAGATGATGGTCGTGGATGGCTGGAACGGGGTGGCAGGGAGCAGGAGCAGGAGCAGGGTGGTGAGGCGACTGGGAGCAGAAGCGAGCAGAGTACAGCGAAGGTGGAGTGATGGGTCAACAGCGGATAAGAGTAGGGTTAGGGTGGCTTGTCGATAGAGGGAGAGTCGGAGGAGCAGAGGCGAAGAGGTAGTGAGGGGCAAAGGCTAAGAAAAGAGGAAAAAGGAGAGGGCTATCTAGGGTTGGGGTTTTGAGGAGAGAGAGAGAGAGAGGAAAGGGGGTTGATGGCTAGAGTTTTGGTTCTGATACCATATAGAAATATAATGAACCCCTAAACTCAATAGAGAGGATTTGGACTTATATATATAGAGATATATTTATATATAGGTCCATACTTATTGAGATATTGCATACTAGCACTAATACCTTAACACTAATATCTTAACACTGATGATTAATTATGCAAGCAAAAGTATAAATCTGTCTCCCAGACTATTTTCATACAAATTACAACTCTATCATAAAAGTACTTAATCACCACAAAATAAGTGTCAATTTCCTCTCTTTAAGAATTCACACTAAGATCTACCTTGGAGCATCTTCCCTAAATAAACATATATAAATCTATCTTCTCCAAAATATATCTTCACCATAAAGTTTCATCAATTGTCCTAGCTAGTGAGCATATAACTTCCATTGGTGAACTCAATGACTCATTAACACAAACCTCAATAATTTTCTAAAAGATCATACATTTCTTAGCCTTTGTTCATCCACTCTCTCCCAAAAAGTTTC
This sequence comes from Iris macrosiphon, assembly GCA_036927795.1. Classification (NCBI taxonomy): domain Eukaryota; kingdom Viridiplantae; phylum Streptophyta; class Magnoliopsida; order Asparagales; family Iridaceae; genus Iris; species Iris macrosiphon. Next base: position 95,790,905 of record JAYESA010000014.1, read on the forward strand.
ACAATCCATGACAGGTGGTGTAACTTTGCAACGCCATTTTTAAAACAAATTGTTAACAGCATGTTCTCAATCATCAGGTATATTCCTAGTATGAAATCTTTAGCTTCAATAAACACTTACTCCATTTGTTTTGGAGATTAAGGGGCCAGTCACTTGCCTCAGACTCCTGAACCCAGGAGTTCTCCTCCACACAAGGGTCCCAACCATTGGCTGCCGAACCTTTGGTCACCTAAGTTAAATGTTGTATTAAGCGGTTTTCACTATGCACTTAGTCCATGGATGGTTACCAATTGATCGCAATTACACAGCACATGGGATTTTTATTAATCAACCACATGACTAATCATTGTAAACTACCAACTATTTGACAGGCTAATATTTTATTAATGATCTTTTAGAACCCTGACTTGCATTAGGACTATAGCAGTGGTTCCTAACTTGAGAGAAAAACATTTGTTTATATCAATTCTTCATGATCACGCTCTGACAACTTCAACCAAAAAAGTGTGCACTTGTTTAATTAAATTACCAATTATCCATACCCACTAAAACAATAAAAAGATGATTACTTCTACTGATACCCATGAAACAAATCACCATTACAGAAATTAACTACCAATATTCCGAACTCCAAACCACTGCAAAAACAGCATAACAATCAAAATGTGAGATTTTTACGGATACCTACCAAAAAGAGTCGACATTAAATAACTCCAAACCACAATAAAAAAATTAAAAAAAGATTCAATCTTTACTAGTAAAGGAAAAATAATTGTCCTAAAATCCAAAAAAATATCACCATAACATTAATAAACCACCGATTATCCAAACCTCCACCATATAACAATCAAGTCTCCAACTTCAAACCACAGTAAAACCCAATAAAGATGCAATCTTTACCAATTCCCATCAAGTAAATCACGATATATCAAAAAAAGCATACAAAAAAACAAAAAATAACTCACCTGGGCCTTGTTGAAGAAGACTGTATTGCTGGTGTGCATGAGGATCTCCGCCTCCCCTTCCTTGATGATGGTGTAGCCCTTGAGCTTGTCGCTGAAGTCTTCCATCGCGATCGATTCCGAACAAATTCGAACCGAATTGAATGATTACAGAACCAAATTGCTGAGAACAGAATATATGAGATCTGCTGAATTATATTGAAAACATAAACCCCTCTCTCTCAAACGTGCGGCGGTTTTATTAACGGTTTAAACCCTAATGGAATCCACACGTTTTGGGCCGGATCTTTATGTATGGTGTTTTGGTCGTGCTAAAATGTGGTGGAGATTAAAAAAAAAAAGGAGAGAAAATTTTAGTTTTTTTTTTTGATGAAAAAGTTTGAGTTGCATCCAACTCAATTATTATAATGTATGAATCCTCGACTTTTACCAGAATTGTTTATGACCGATGGTCAACTCCTTGACCGAACTTTAATGACCAAAATAGCCTCCCTGTCATTACGATCTTCCCCGTGCGATCGTCATTGTGCGCGCCCATCCCCCCTCGCTCCCCCATCCCCTCCACGGGCAGCCGGAGCCCCCCCCCCCCCTCTCTCACCTCCCCATCCTCTTACTCTGGCAGCTCCCCCGCCTCTTTCTCCAATGCCGGCAATTGGAGGGGTGCCGGAGAAAGAGTAGCAACAGCATCAGACATCATCTAGCAACGGCTTCGCTAGAGCTGGCGGGGAGGGGCAGTGGGGACGCACGCTGCGGAGAGGGGGGCAATATGTCACGCCCCAGTCCCAAAATGTCGAGGGACTAGAGAAGCGTGGCAATGGCCAGCAGCACGCACCGATGGACAACCCAATTTAATGGATCCATCAGGGCATGCTTAAGCTGTAGTCGAGCAGTATAATGTACAAGTCTCAGGTATTTCTAATCTCATCCACAGGGTAAACACAGATTAAATGCCAGAAATAATGCAATGGAAATAAATATGCAATATCAAATAAGGTTATCTCGGGAAACAAATCCGAGAAATATTCTGTTACATTTAAGGAAAAATAGACAGGCATTGAAATGCTGAAAATGTAAATACTGTGTAGTTGAAGCCGGTGCTCAGGAGAAATCTTCGGCCACTGCTTCGTCCTCTGTTCCTTGTTCTGCTCCAAGGAGTGCTCCGGTACCGTACACCTCTGGGTAGTTCTCTTCAGCTGTACCTGGGGACATAATCCGGATCCAGGTCCTCAGGGGACAGCAAGGTACAGAAAATACAAGCCAAAATAAACATAGTGCAGCAGATAATTAAACAAGAGGGTAAGCTATGTAACCAGCTAAGTGATATGCAATATGAGAGCAGCACTAGAATTCAGGCTGAAGCCACTACAAGCTCTGTGTCGGGAAGCCGGTAGCGGCAATAACTATGAATTACACTATGTTATATACTATGTTTTATATATAATATCAGCCTGTAGTCTGTGTGTCTCTCCCCACCCAATGTAATCCCACGTCTCATGTCCACGATGCCTCATGTCCATGTCACGCACGATTATAACTAATGCAGCAAGTCTGATAGCTATGAATCAAATGTCTAAGAATGTAAAGTCTATGTCATAAAACATACATCCTATACAGAATCACCTCGAATGTCTCAGGAAGACTCTGTCTCATGAAATAGTGCCAAGTGTCCTGGGTTCTGGTGTACTTGATAGGACAAGTACGAGAATAAGGGTATCGATTGTCCATCTCTAATGACGTACCCAACACCGCGTACGGGGTTGGCACCCGACTATGATCGGACACTAAGCACGTCACACGTTTCCTAGGTTAAGCAGTTAAAACATGTTCATATTTAATTCCACAAAAATCAATTAAAATACTATGTCAAGAATTACTGAGATTTGGCAAGCTTTACTTGTCCATTATTGCATAATTAAATCCAGAAAATAATTAGCAAGCTGCAGGGTTTGGCAAGGTACACTTGCCTGTGGTTCCGGCTCTGATTTCGGCTCTGACTTCAGTTGGAATTGCAGGCGGTACTCCGGTTGCTGAAACAAACATCACCATCAGATCCAGAAAATATCAATCAGCTAGAAACGCCTGTCCTTGGGTCCAATTTGGAGACAAGGGCAGAAATGGCAGTTTCGGGCCAAAACGGGATCCACCGGTGGGCCCGCTTTGCACCGAAAAACGTGTCCGGGTCAACGGTCTCCAAATTCACCAAACTTAGTGTCAACAGGTCAGGAACGATGATACGAACCCAACGGAACTTCCAGAATTGGATTCCGATGAGCCGATCACAAAATCGCCCGTCGAGCGGGGCCTGTGGGGCCCACGACACGCGATTTCGTCAACGTTCTCAGAATCGAACCAAACTTGACCCACAGGACCAGCGTATCGCTACGAGTCCGATGACGCAAGTTTTGTCTCGATCCGACGTGTGTACACAAAGTTAGGACGCGTTCCAGAAAGTACGGATACGGAGCGATGTCCGCGGATACGCGTTGATTCCGATGTGCACGCACACCCGAATCAGCTTCCGCAAAATCCCACACGTCCGTATCGACGAGGCGCACGTATCTGTGAAGACCGCGCGCAACCAAGTCATCCCGTTTGGCGGGACGTACTCAGTTCCGGGATGAAACAGGGTCTGGTTTTTCCTGTTTTTGGATCGCGGTGTGCGATCACCACAGGACGCGATGCCACGAATGGTTTGTCCGGGCACCGAGAGGGTCATACAGGCTTCGCAACGCAAAAGACAGAATTGAAAATGGGGTTACGAGCAGAGAGATACACGCACCTGAACAGGGTCTGAAAAACCTAAATTTTCTCGTGTCCGACATGCGTCTAGGTTAGGGTTAGGGTTAGGGTTTGGGACTTCGCCGGAGCTGCGACGGCTGCTGGCGGCCGGAGGGAGGCAGGGGACGGCGGGGGGAAGCTCGGCCGGGGCGGCGGCGCTCTGGGAGGCGGCGCTGAGCGGCGCGGCGGCCGGAGGCGGGCTCGGGGCGACGCTGTGGAGAAGAAGGAGGAGGAAGAAGAGGCCGGGCGAGGCGCTGGCGGCACGGCGGTGAGTCGGCGGAGCTAGGGCGGACGCTAGGGCAGAGCGGCGGCGCGCGGCGAGGTGGCTCTGAAGTCGGCCGGAGCTAGGGCTTCGTCGGTGTGGGAGGAGAAGAGGAGGAGGAGGAAGAGTTTATATAGGGCGGAGCGGCTGGGGTCGGGGAGGCCGATGGGGCGGCGACGTGGCGTGGCGGGCGGAGGTCGCGGGGGTGCGGGGCCGTGCGGAGCGGGCGGGCGGCCGGGAAGCGCGGCGGAGGAAGCGGGCGGGGGTGGAGCTGGGTTCGTGGGTTTGCGGGTCGGGCGGGTGCGGGTTCGGGTCTGACCGACCCGACCCGACCCGGTAGCCCACGGGCCGGGTTAGGCTGGGCTGGGCTGGGCCTAGTTTAGGGCTGGGCTCGGTTTTATTTAAATAATTAAATAAATAAATAAATAAATAACAAATAATAGTTTTTAGGTGTTTAAAAATAGGTCCGGGGCCCAATAAATTCCAGAAAAATTGCCCTAAGTCCAGTTTTTCATTTTACATCCAAAAATATTATTTTTATAATATTTTAATATTGCTTATCATCATTTAAAAATCATTTAATAAATAAAACCCTGTTTTTAAATTACAGAAAATTCCCAGAAAATTCTAGAAAATTGTGAAAAATCCAGTTTTTAAAATTTTGAAAAATCAGGGGGTTTACACAATAGGGGACGCGATGTAGTGTCCTTCTTCCCGCACGGGAAGCACGGTTATGGAACACTATCGGTATCGGTTGATCGAGACAGATTGAATCAAGATATTTTTCTCGTTATGGATTGGTTTCTTCAGAATCAATTTTCATATAATGGATCGTGTCTCAGGGAAGGACTCATTGTGCAAGGGTCGTGAGGGACATTTCCACTGCTTTATTTTTGTTGTCGTTTTCGTTGTTGTTTTGTTGTTTTCGTTGTTGGTTTTATGAATACATTTTCGTAAATATTTTCGATGAATTTTATTGCTTGCATTCTTCTAACTTCACATTCATATTGAATTATGGAAGAAAGAGAAGAGACGGTATTAATCAACTGTTGGTGCTAATGTAGGTGATCGTGTAGGCGACGTTCGAGCGGGATACTGAAGACCTCTCTCTCTCTCTCTCTCTCAGCAAATCACCAACCAGTGAGTGGTTTTAACCCTTCACTCCATGTCTTCACACCTAATAAAATGACTTCGTGTCGCGTGCTCGATCAACGATATCATAATATAAAGAGAAGCCAGATAAAAATAAAGTAGTCTTGAATAGCATTGCTTGTCACATAGAAACATGAATAATCATAGTGTTGTTTGTTTGCTTGTCATATATGTATATATGTGGCTGCTTAAGTAGAACTGCTTCATTATAATTGTTGCAACAAGTAGTATATATTTTTAGAATGTGATAACTTGTGCCGCGTATATGCTATTGGAAATTCTTATGTAACGATGCTCAGATATTGTTGTTGTAACTTCCTTTTTCGAATTGCATAAAAGTTATTCAAACAATAGTTCAATAATTTCAAATATTTATTTAATGTGTTTTCCAAAAAGAATTTCTTAAAAACAGTTTTTTAAAATATAATTTTTGGATAGTAGGTTAATTAACTATTGATAATTATGAAGAGGGAATGACAAGTTTGTAAATAAATAGAAAATTACTCAGAGGAAAGTTTCTAGATGGAGGGATGGTTTGGACATGTGCCTAATTAGAAGGGATCTATCTAGAATCTTCTCTAAGACCTTATAAATACCCCTAAAAACCTAATTATAATTATTTCCATTCCTTTTCTCAGCCAAATACATTCCTTGTGAAGCACATTTCCAAGCCCATATTTCCCATGCTCTTTTCATCAACTGACCCAGATCACACCTTACTTTAGGCTTTTGATAAGGGCACTGCACATATTACTTGGGGCTAGCCCAGGATTGGGGCTAGCCCAGGATTGAGCAAAGTTTACTCATACTAGCCCATTATTTTACTTGGGGCTAGCCCACTTTCCCAAACCCTTCTCCCAAACCCTCCCCACCCCACCGGAGCCCTCCCCCCTCCCGCCGGCGAAACTCTCCAACTCTCCGAGACTTCGTCCTCCTTGTCGATGGCTCCCAAAGTCGACAATGTCGAGAATCGAACACGATTTTAGGGCATAAAATGTCGAGAATCGTCGACAATGTCGAGCAGTATTGGGCGGGACTGTAGATTTTCCTACAGTCCTATATAGATTTAGGACTGTAGAAAAATCGACAGTCCTATGTATATTAAGGACTGTAGAATTTTCTACAGTCCTAAATTTATATAGGACTGTAGACATTTCAACAGTCCTAAAAATTTAGGACTGTGAAAAATTCTGCAGTCCTGTATACTTATAGGACTGTAGACATTTATACAGTCATGAATGTTAAATTCTGCAGTGGGTAAAGTTTAGGACTGTCACTATTGTGACAGTCCTAGTAAATACTAGGACTGTCAACATTGTGACAGTCCTAAACTTACATATAACTGTGCTTACAGACAGTGGGTAAAGTTTAGGACTGTCACAATTTTGACAGTCCTACTTTATACTAGGACTGTCACAATTTTGACAGTCCTAAAAATATATGTCGAAATTTTTAGGACTGTCAAAATTTTGACGGTCCTTCCAATCGAAATTTCAAAATTAACAAAAAATTAAAATAAATTAACTCAGTTGTCGATATATATCAAAATCCCAAATTTCTATCCTTAAAATTTATTAAAGTATTCTGTTATTTAAAATAGTAAATTTATTATTGGTACATTAAATATTTTGTAAAAAAAAAAATTATCAAAAGTAAGATTTGGAGGTCGAAACATCATTTTTTGGCGATTCTAAAAATTTGGAAAGTCCGTCAAACGGTGAAACGGTTTATCCCGAAGTACTTTTCTATACGGTCATTTTGGCTCAAACTGGAGCTTGTTTCGATCTCCCAGTCAAAAGTTATGATACTTTAAAGTTTTATATTTTATATTTTTGCCTGTAATATGTACGTCTTACTTCGGATGAAAATTCTCTCTACACGAATTGTGTTACTCTCGTCGAAAACATACAAATCGATCTATTGTGTGACGAAAAACGATTTGAAAACAAATAGTTATGACCGTTCGAAGTCTGATCGACGGCAAACGTAATATTCGTACGGTAGATATATATTTTATTTTTTTGGGTTCAATGATAACATATTTTATTTTGGATGTTAAACTAAATAAAAAAATCAAAATACAAAACTAACTAAATAGAAATAAACAGAAAAAAAATTCCTGACAATTAAAATGAGGACTGTCAAAATTTTGACAGTCCTCATTGTTTGTGGGACTGTCAAAATCCTGACAGTCCTAGTTTTATATAAAATTTTCAGTGGGTTAAAATTAGGACTGTCAAAATTTTGACAGTCCTACAAATTGTTAGGACTGTCAAAATTTTGACAGTCCATACGAATTGTAGGACTGTCAAATTTTTAACAGTCCATCCAAGTGGTAGGACTGTCAAATTTTTGACAGTCCTGATTATAACAGTCCCGACTTTGGGCTAGCCCCAAGTAACTTTTAGGATGGTGGACTGTCAAAATTTTGACAGTCCATCCAAGTGGTAGGACTGTCAAAATTTTGACAGTCCTAATTATAACAGTTCCGAGTTTGGGCTAGCCCCAAGTAACTTTTAGGATGGTGGACTGTCAAAATTTTGACAGTCCATCCAAGTGGTAGGACTGTCAAAATTTTGACAGTCCTAATTATAACAGTTCCGAGTTTGGGCTAGCCCCAAGTAACTTTTAGGATGGTGGACTGTCAAAATTTTGACAGTCCATCCAAGTGGTAGGACTGTCAAAATTGTGACAGTCCATCCAAGTGGTAGGACTGTCAAAATTTTGACATTCCTATAACAGTTCCAAGTTTGGGCCAGCCCTAAGTAATTTTTCGGATGGCAAACTTGTAATTTTTTATAATTTTTCAATGGACTAGCCTCGAGTAAAATGTGCAGTTTATAATTTGCCTTACTTTAGGGCTCAGCCCATTCTCCACACTTACGGAGGGAAACCCTTCTCACTTCAAAACCAATTTCAAGAATCTGTTCAATTGATTCTTCTCTTTCCTCCATTTTCTTCCCGCATGAGCAGAGTGTCGATGGCCATGGCGGTGGCGGGATCTCCTTCGGTGAGTCTTTCCTCGACAGCGTTTCCTCGGCGGTGTTCAACACCGACGATCGACCCTCCGGCGAGTGGCGACCACGAACATAACTGATCAATAGCGGCGCACCAGCCTTCTTGACGAGCACGACGATGAGGCCCCACCGACGTGATGTGTCCCAGGCAGTGATCTCTCGACGACTCCGGCGACTCACAGTTGTTTCTCCACCGACGAGCGGAGGCTCTCCGGTCATCGACGGCGGCGACGAACTCCAAGAACTCCGGTAAGGCATCGGAATCCTTTCCTCTTTGATCTTTACTTTCCTTCTTTGAATTCGGACATCACTAACTTTCCGTTCTGCTTGAGGAGATCAAACTTAAAGTTGATCATTCCATTAAACACGGGATCGAAAGTTCGAATCTGTGAGTTCAACAAATGAGTAAGGTTGATCGATCGATCGTCATCGACAAGTCCAAGATGGGCATCAAAAGTTACAGAGCTTTGTGTATGCGGGATCGAGAGTTGAGCTTTTATATCTGTGAGTTTTGTGATTTAATGTACTGCTCCTTGATTCTTGACCTCTGTCATTCTTGATTCAGTTTTGGAGTATCTTGATCCATTCAATTTTCATTGATTGGCTTTTGTTTGAATTCATCAATTTCAATTAGTAATTCTGGATCAAACTCTAAAACCTATATCTTCCCTGTTCTTGAGCACCAGGTGCTCGCCTGATTGCTTCAGAATGACGTGGGTGACTCATTGTTCGAATTAGACATGGGATATCAGTGTCGACTCATTGAGGACAGATATGGTTCTTCTTCGATGTTCCTCTGTTCATTCTTGTTTCAGTTCATAGGTGTGTTGTGTGACAAGGGGAGTCTGTGTCAATAGTTGCGTCCGTTTGACAATAAGACTAGTGTCTGATTGACACAGTATCGGGTTGGGCAGTAAGTTTCTATTAAAATTCAAATAAATATTTGGGGCAGGTTCTCTGTGCAACTTCAAATTCGAACTCAACGTTCAAATTGATTCCTGTAGCATTAGGATATTAGAATTATCTGTTGAGTTGGTCCTTAAACCTAGATAGGTTTTGGTAGTATGGGTTTTTGTCAATTGAAAGAGGCTTGGGCTCCAAGTCAGTAGATGTTTGGGCCAAAGCCCAGAGGTTTAGTTGGGCTTAGGGCCAAAACTAGTAGTTTTTAAGATTTTAATTGTTTATTTAGTTAATTAAAGGAATGGTTAGTTAGTAGATAGAAATTAGGCTAATAAATATTGACTAAAGAATTAGTGATAGAAATCAAGATTTGGCTAGAAAGTTAGTTAAAAGATTAATCAAGAATTGGATTAAGGAATTGTTAAGACTTTGTGTTTAGGAATTTCTAGGACATTCTGATTGGATTTTGGGTTTAAGAAGTAAATATGAATTTCTAGAGTTGAACCTGATAAATTAATATTTTATCTAGGTGGACTAGAGGACTTCAGCTTTGGACCGGAGGCAAGTACTATATATGATGCTTTCTTCCGTTATGGCATTTCGTAATTTATTCTAAGTTTTTATTGTTGCTTTTCCATTACATGTTCCTCCTTAAATTCCTGTAATTCCTTGTTAATTACTTATTACTAGTTCCTATACATTATGCATCTTGCTAGTATATATTCATTTATTGCATGCTTCGTAACACAGTAGGACACACGGTGATTGCGTGTCGTGTTTATTGTATTTTGTGTCGTGTTTATTGTATTTTGTGTCGTATCATTGTACCTCGTATCGTGTTCATTGTATCTTGTATCGTGATTGTTATTGGTGTCGGGAGGAGAATACCCAAGTTGTGTGTGTGGATGACCTCATTCTCAAATCGTGAAGAGTAGCGGTCGCACGTCACGTGCGGGGCGCCAGATTACTTCTAGTTATCTACCACAACAAAGGTATTCAAGTCACATGTTAGATTGTTCACTTGTGCATATTGTTTGTACTTGTACTTTATTGTTTCATGTTCCATTATTTCATATTTTACTTCTAGTATTGTATAGATGTACTTTGCTCCATCCTGACTGGATAATTGATATGGATATCATGGAGGTGACACTTGAGGCAGCTGAGCTACATGGAGGATTAGCGTAGAGATTTTAATTCATTAATGTATTTAGTTGAGTTGGATGACTGTACATTATTTATGATTTATCAGATTTTTTTCCAGACGAGATGAGATGTATCATGTATAAAGATCATACTAGTGGACTGTGATGTTGTGCGTGTGTTCGTTTTGTCTATCATTATTAGAGCTGTGACTTGTGATTGATTTACGTGACTTAGAGATTCATGAGGTATGGACAGCTGACTACCGCTGTCAACAACAGTGTAGACTGGACTTGCCCTCGCACTCGTATCCGATATCGTGGGCGTGGATCATGACAAGTTTTTATTGTGGCCCATGCAGCTCCTTTGTCGCAAGTAATGCGATGTTGTAGTGGTACTTAGGTTTAGACGTACCACTGTGCGCCTGTTCTAAGTACTTGTCACAACATAGGCCGATTGTTTGATTGCATATCTTGTGTTGAATTTGTTGCGTCTCCTAGAGTCCTATGAAATACTAAGGAGATGTGAGGCAATGATTATAATTCTTTGGCTCTTATTGTTTTAAGGGACTTGACTTATTAAAGTTTTCTTTGATCATAAAAAAATATAAAAAAATTATTTTCTAAAATAATCTCAGTATAGGCCTAATTCAGTTAATTTTGGTTTAATTCTAGAAATCAATCATTATCATTCTTTCCTCCTACCAGTAATTGATCGCTTGATTCTCAGGAACAGATACCTACATTTCAAGAACAAATAATTACACTAATTTTCTCTTATCAATCCCCTTTGAATTCACTTAATTTTTTTAGAACATTCCTTTGAAATTCCTATTGATAAAGTTGAGAGAGTATTCGACGACCTACTATGGCGTGGTAGGCGCGTACTGCAGCCATTTATCTGACGTCATAAAATCTGTGAGCTATTGCAGCCAGATACGCGCTGGCGCGACACGTACTCAAAGTTGAAGTGATTTCAGGTATGCATAGGTTTACGGATATTATTGAGGGGATCAAACTTAAAGTTGATCGTTCCATTAACTACGAGATCGAAAGTTTGAATCTGTGAGTTCAACAAATGAGTAAGGTTGATCGATCGATCGTCATCGACAAGTCTAAGTTGGGCATCAAAAGTTACAGAGCTTTGTGTACGCGGGATCGAGAGTTGAGCTTCTATATTGGTGAGTTCTGTGATTTAATGTACTGCTCCTTGATTCTTGACCTCTGTCATTCTTGATTCAGTTTTGGAGTATCTTGATCCGTTCAATTTTGATTGATTGGCTTTTGTTTGAATTCATCAATTTCAATTAGTAATTCTGGATCAAACTCTAAAACCTATCTCTTCCCTGTTCTTCAGCACCAGGTGCTCGCTTGATTGCTTCAGAATGATGTGGGTGACTCATTGTTCGAATTAGACACGGGATATTGGTGTCGACTCATTGAGGACAGGTATGGTTTTTCTTCGATGTTCCTATGTTCATTCTTGTTTCAGTTCTTAAGTGTGTTGTGTGACACGGGGAGTCTGTGTCAACAGTTGTGTCCGTTTGACAATAAGACTAGTGTCTGATTGACACAGTGTCGGGTTGGGCAGTAAGTTTCTATTAAAATTCAAATAAATATTTGGGGTGGGTTCTCTGTGCAACTGCAAATTCGAACTCAACGTTCAAATTGATTCATGTAGCATTATGATAGTAGAATTATCTGTTGAGTTGGTCCTTAAACCTAGATGGGGTTTGGTAGTATGGGTTTTTGTCAATTGAAAGAGGCTTGGGCTCCAAGTCAGTAGATGTTTTGGGCCAAAGCCCAGAGGTTCAGTTGGGCTTAGGGCCAGAACTAGTAGTTTTTAAAATTTTAATTGCTTATTTAGTTAATTAAAGGAATGGTTAGTTAGTAAATAGAAATTAGGCTAATAAATATTGACTAAAGATTTAGTGATAGAAAACAAGATTTGGCTAGAAAGAAAGTTAGAAGATTAATCAAGAATTGGATTAAGGAATTGTTAAGACTTTGTGTTTAGGAATTTCTAGGACATTCTGATTGGATTTTGGGTTTAAGAAGTAAATATGAATTTCTAGAGTTGAACCTGATAAATTAATATTTTATCGGTGGACTAGAGGACTTCAGCTTTAGACCGGAGGCAAGTACTCTATATGATGCTTTCTTCCGTTATCGCATTTCGTAATTTATTGCAAGTTTTTATTGTTGCTTTTCCATTACATGTCCTCCTTAAATTCCTGTAATTCCTTGTTAATTACTTATTGCCAGTTCCTATACATTATGCATCTTGCTAGTATATATTCATTTATTGCATGCTTCGTGACACAGTAGGATACACGGTGATTGCGTGTCGTGTTTATTGTATTTCGTGTAGTATTCATTGTATTTCGTGTCGTATCATTGTACCTCGTATCGTGTTCATTGTATCTTGTATCGTGATTGTTATTGGTGTCGGGAGGAGAATACCCGAGTTGTGTGTGTGGATGACCCCATTCTCAAATCGTGAAGAGTAGCGGTCGCACGTCACATACGGGACGCCAGATTACTTCTAGTTATCCACCACAACAAAGGTATTCAAATCCCATGTTAGATTGTTCACTTGTGCATATTGTTTGTACTTGTACTTTATTGTTTCATGTTCCATTATTTCACATTTTACTTCAAGTATTGTGTAGATGTACTTTTCTCCATCCTGACTGGATAGTTGATATAGATATCATGGAGGTGACACTTGAGGCAGCTGAGCTACATGGAGGATTAGCGTAGAGATTTTAATTCATTGATGTATTTAGTTGAGTTGGATGACTGTACATTATTTACGATTTATCGAATTTGTCTCCGGACGAGATGAGATGTATAATGTACAAAGATCAAACTAGTGGATTGTGATGTTGTGTGTGTGTTTGATTTGTTTATCGTTATTAGAGCTGTGACTTGTGATTGATTTACGTGACTTGGAGATTCATGAGGTATGGACAGCTGACTATCGCTGTCAACAATAGTGTAGGCTGGACTTGCCCTCGCACTTGTACACAATATCGTGGGCGTGGGTCGTGACAAGTTTTTATTGTGGCCCATGCAGCTCCTTCGTCGCAAGTAGTGCGATGTCGTGGTGGTACCTAGGTTTAAACGTACCACTGTGAGCCTGCCATTCTAAGTACTTGTCACAACATAGGACGATTGTTTGATTGCTTATCTTGTGTTGAATTTGTCGCATCTCCTAGAGTCCTATGAAAGACTAAGGAGATGTAAGGCAATGGTTATAATTCTTTGGCTCTTATTATTTTAAGGGACTTGACTTATTAAAGTTTTCTTTGATCATAAAAATAAATAAATAAATAAAAATCTAAAATAATCTTAGTATAGGCCTAATTCAGTTAGTTTTGGTTTAATTCTAGAAATCAATCATTATCATTCTTTCCTCCTGCCAGTAATTGATCTCTTGATTCTCAGGAACAGATATCTACATTTCAAGAACAAATAATTACACTAATTTTCTCTTATCAATCTCCTTTGAATTCACTTGATTTTTTAAAACATTCCTTTGAAATTTCTATGGATGGCGTGGTAGTCGTGTACTGCAGTCATTTATTCGACGCCATAGAAACTGCGAGTTATTGCAGCCAAATATGCGATGGCGCAACACGTACTCAAAGTTGAAATAATTTCAGGTATGCATAGGTTTACGGATATTATTGAGACTACGTCCTAAATGCATCATGTTTGGTCTCCTATCGTCATTACAAGTTATACAGAAATAATCAGATTTGCTTGATTTTGCCCTAAATTTGTTAAGGAATGGAGATTGCGCCAGTATTCAATAATAGAATTTTTTACCTCTTTCTCGACTCCTTCTAAGATTTTCTCATAAATCCAATACCTTATTCTCCTTCTTATTGTTTGACTATCTCGACCTATTTACAAATTGTGCTATTCTCAAAATTTCGAGGACGAAATTTTTGTAAGGTGTGTAGATTTGTAACTCCTTCTTTCCGAATTGCATAAAAGTTTTTCAAATAATAGTTCAATAATTTTAAATATTTATTTAATGTGTTTTTCAAATTTTTTTTCTTAAAAATAGTTTTTTAAAATATAATTTATGGATAGTAGGTTAATTAACTATTGATAATTATGAAGAGGGAATGGTAAGTTTGTAAATAAATAGAAAATTACTTAGAGGAAAGTTTCTAGTTGGAGGGATGGTTTGGACATGTGCCTAAATAGAATGGGATCTAGAATCTTCACTAAGACCTTATAAATACCCCTAAAAACCTAATCATTTCCATTCCTTTTTCTTAGCTAAATCCATTCATTGTGAAGCACATTCCAAGTCCACATTTGCCATACTCTTTCTATCAACTAACCCAGATCACACCTTACTTTAGGGCTCAACCCATTCTCCACACTAGAAGAAGGAAACCCTTCTTACTTCAAAACCAATTTCAAGAATTAGTTCAACTGATTCTTCTCCTTCCTCCATTTTCTTCCCGTACGCGCAGAGCTTCGATGGCCATGGCGGTGGCGGGATCTCTTCCGGCGAGTCTTTCCTCGACATCGTTTCCTCGACGGCATTCAGCACCGACGATCGACCCTCCGGCAAGTGGCGACCACGAACACGAAGGATCAGGGCGACGCACCAGCCTTCTCGACGAGCACGACGATGAGGCCCACGGATGCGACATCTTCCCGGCGGTGATCTCTCAACGACTCTGGTGACTCGCAGCTGTTTCTCTACCGATGAGCGGAGGCTCTCCAGTCATCAACGGCGGCAACGAACTCTAAGAACTCCGGTGAGGCATCAGAATCCTTTCCTTTTTGATCTTTAATTTCCTTCTTTGAATTTGGACATCACTGACTTTTCATTCTGCTTGAGGAGATCAAACTTAAAGTTGATAGTTCCATTAAACACGGGATCGGAAGTTCGAATCTTTGAGTTCAATAAACGAGTAAGGTTGATCGATCGATCGTCATCGACAAGTCCAAGTTGGGCATTAGAAGTTACAGAGCTTTGTATACGAGGGATCGAGAGTTAAGCTTTTAAATTGGCGAGTTCTGTGATTTAATGTACTGCTCCTTGATTCTTGACCTCTGTCATTCTTGATTTAGTTTTGGAGTATCTTGATCCATTCAATTTTGATTGATTGGTTTTGTTTGAATTCATCAATTTCAATTAGTAATTCTGGAACTCGAAAAATCGAGTCAGAAGTCCATATTGGAAGGCAATTTTCTCCCAAACCAATAAACCAAAACCTGATTTTCTTTTTCCTAGTTAAAGACAACATATACCAGAATAATTCTGTTCTTTTAGTTTTTATTTAGTTGCTTTAATCGCTGAATTAAACCTGCTCAAACACAACCAAAAACCATCTTTTCCAAATTTGAAAACTTGTGATACGGAGTGTGTTCCGACAAACCAGACCACGTCATGTACCAATTATTCTAAAAGGAGCGTATCGTATATCCTGATGTTCGGGCTTTCGTGAAAATTTATTCAGACGTGTGTGCGCGTCGGAATCAACCCGTATCCGTGAAAAGTTTTTTTATTGCAACTTTTGCAAATAACCACCCTACTTTGTGTACGCTAGGCAGAATGCGACAAAATTTACGCCATTGGATTCGTGGTATCACACTGGTCCTGTGACCAAAGTTTTACGCAATTCCAAGATAGTTGACCGAGCTGCCTATTTGCGGGCTCTACGATTTGACTTGAAGGGTGAATTTGTGATCGGCTCACCGAAATCCAAAATTGGATATACTGTTGAGTTTGTATCATCATTTAGGATTTATTTGACCTATAATTTGTTCTATTTAGAGACCTTTATCTCTGGCATGCTTTTCGATGTAAAATGACCCACATATGAACCCCGCTTTGACTCAAAATTACCGTTTTGCCTCTGTGTCTAAATTGGATGAAAGGGTAGAGTTTTCTTACTATCTCGCTGATTCAGGAAGAGATGTTGGTGATATTTATTTCAGCATCCGGAGATGTTCATTTGGAGGCAATGGTTCTTGATCCCTTGTGCTTGACATCTGGACGCTTACATTACACAGATTGCTTGCTAGGCAAGTATACCTTGTCATAGTATTGTTTAGTTACATTCCTTTATTGCATGTTCATTTTTGTCATTTATTTCTATTTATTTTGCTATATAAAACTATGCGTCCGTGAATAACTTGGGTGCAACGACGATTGCGTCGTCTTTTGTCTTTATTTATATCATGCATATTGACCTAGAGTTAAGAGACCACCCCATGATTTTGAGGCATCATATGTTTCATTGGCTATGACACATCTGTTACACGAGTATGAGTCTCATGTACGACACGAATTTGCGTGATAAGTTGGCCACTTGTACGTATGGGATGTGCTATAGGGAATAACTGCTAATAAATTTTCATGCTAGAAGACTTAGTAGTTATTAGAGGTATCATCGTGTCATGGATGTGACACGAATAGAACATGGGGTGGGAAGAACAACAAGTAAGGCGTTTAGGCTCCTTTATACTTTCTTTTTTGTAACCCGTACGCTCCGCGGGAGATGCGTGGTCAGATGACCCTTATATAATTACAGGCGGCCTCTGACGTCCGAGAAACGTTATGTTTTTTAGGCCTCCGATTATCTGAAAGAGTCACGCCAATCCCATTTTTACCCAGATAGCCCACGTGTTGGAAAGTTGTTCTCAAAAGTGCAATCACATAGACGGTTAGGCGATCCTTTGGATGTTTATTTTCAGTACTTTATTGGCATGCTTCTATGTATATTATTACGTCCCTCTGAGGACCTGGTCCCTTTCCAGGTATAGAGGAGTATCCGCAGGAGTACGAACCCGGTTCTGATGCATTACTCATTGTTGAGGAGGTCTTACCTTCCGAGTACCAGTGATAACTTCATTGCTGATGGATATCTTAGTTGTATTTTTTTATCTGACATTATTTCATATTGGGGTTCTGATCTCCTCTATCATTTTAATTTTTATATAGTCGATGGGCAGTGGATTTGTCTTCATCCTACTATTATACTTCTGATACTTCGTACTTGAGACTTCTTCAGTTATTTATTTTAATATTTTTTTACTATGTTGTGGATGAGATATAAATGCATGTGACTTGTGTTGACAATATATTTACCACTTGTGAATTAATATTCATATTACAACATACGTGTGTATTATGATTTTCATATATTGGTGTTGCCATATATATACGACTGACATGCTACGTATTCCTAGTCCTACGTATTTTGGGACTGGGGCGTGACATATTTTTGTGGTGGCCCATGTAGGTTAAGAGTATATTGTTTCGGTTATGTTACTGTACCGAGCAAGCCTGCAAATATGATTAGAGTATAGGATCTCATCCACTTATTAAATCACCTCCTTTGAATTCCAATTTTGTACCTCTCTTTGACTGCTTGATTTGTATCTACCTTGAATCTGTTCCAATGATCTCCTTCCCCCGTGAGACGTGTTGCTACCCTCGCCATCACTGTATACAACTCGGCAACTCAGGAGAAGTTGTACATGTTAGCCGTGTTTGTAGATCTTGTCCTGTAGTGATACGCGACAGAGTGATGAATGCTCGACTCTTAGTCTTTTACATGCCAAACTTTGATGTTGTACTTGGGATGGACTAGCTAAGCAAGTACTATGCTTTCTTCGACTTCTAAGAAGAAAGCATTCTCTTTAAGGTACCAGGCCAGTCGGAGCTCGAGTTTGCATAAGGATCCACAGAGGTTCTTGATGGTGTCCAGATGACATTGAACGACATCATTTATCACCCTATCATTTCAAAGTTTGAGGACGTCTTTCCAGAGGATCTGCCAGGACTACCTCTGGATAGAGATGTGGAGTTTTCAATTGTGTTGACACCAGGAGCAGCACCTATAGCATCGCATGTTTACCGATTAACAAAGAAGGAGATAGATGAGCTGAAGGCGCAGTTAATGAGTTAGAGGAGAAATGTTTCATCGGACCAAGTGCATCATCCAGGGGAGCTCCAATGTTGTTTGTACCTAAGAAGGATGGTTCAGTGCACATGTGCATTGACTACAGGGCCTTAAACGCTATGACTATGAAGAATAAGTACTCGCTGCCGTGCATTGATGACTTATTTGATCAACTTAGTAGAGCCAAGGTGTTCTCGAAGATAGATTTGAGATCGGGGTATTACCAAGTGAAGGTGCGAAAGTAGGACATTCTGAAGACCGCATTCAGGACGAGATATGGACACTACAAGTTTTTGGTTATGCTATTTGGATTGACCAATGCTTCAGCTGTCTTTATAAACTTGATGAATCGAGTCTTCCATCAGTATTTGGACCAATTCGTGGTTGACTTCATAGATGACATCCTTGTCTATTCAAAGAGACACATTGTAAACACCTGAAAATTTTAAGAATTTTTAAATTTAATTTTCTGGAATTAATTAGCATTTTCTGTAATTTTTTAACCAATATATTAAGGTAGTCTGAATTAAAATAAATTTTTAAAAAAAGACAATAAATAATATTAAAATGGGATAAAAACTATATTTTTTAGTGTAAAATTAAAAACCGGTCATGGGGTAATTTTTCGGGAATTTATTGGATCCCGGATGAATTTTTAAAGCATTAAAAACTATTGTTAAATTTAACTGATTAATTAAATCAAATCAAATTAATTAATAAACCAAACCAGAGATTGAACCGACCCGGACCGGCCGGTCTGACTGAACCGGACCAACCCTCTTAGCGGGTCGGATCCGGGTCAGACCCGACCCGCCATGACCCGACCCGACCCGTTTCAAAACCTAACCCCCAAATCTGAACCGACCCGACTCTTCACTTGGCCGGCGGCCGTTCCCGCCGCCGTGGCCGCCGGCCGACCTCTCGGTTCGACTCCCCCGTAACCGGCGACCCGTCCCCTTCAGCTTCCGGCGAACCTCCGGCGGTTTCCCTCCCCCTAGACCTCTATATAAACTCGAGCCGGCCGCTGGAAATTCCCTTGACCCTTTCTTCTCCGGCCAGCTCCAGGATTCCGGCGACTCCCCTCCAGCAGAACCCAAACTCCCGGCGGCACCACCCAGACCACCCGGACCAGTCCGGCCGCCCTTCTCCAGAACCAGACACCCGGCCACCCATCTTCCCACAGAACCGCTGCCGGCTCATCCCCAGTCCCTAACGCCTCCGGCCGGCACTGACAGATCCGGCACTGCCTCCACAAACACCCTGACCACCTCACGGCTGCCCAGCGAGCCACCAGCGACTCAGACACGTCGTAGAACCCTGACCTAGCCAAGACACGGCTCGGACTCGGATCCAGGACACGGAGACTCAAGTTTGACACGCGCAAATCGAATTTTTGAACCCTGTTCAGGTACCCATAACTTTCGACTCGTAGCTCTGTTTCATATTCCGTAAATTTCATCGCGTAGCCTGTACGACCCCCTCGGTGCCCGTGCAATCCGCTCGGGGCATCGCGTCCTGTGGTGATCGCGAACCGCGATCCAAAAACAGGAAAAAACTTAGCCCTGTTTCACCCCGGAACTGAGTACGCCCCGCCAAACGGGACGACTTGGTCGCGTGCGGTCTTCACAGATACGTGCGCGTCGTCGATACGGACGTGCGGGATTTCGCAGAAGCTGATTCGGATGTGCGTGCACACCGAAATCAGTACGTATCCGCGGACAACACCCCGTATCCGACTTTTCTGTATTTTGCTGTAACTTAGTGTATACATATTGGATCGAGACGAAACTTTCACCATCAGAATCGTAGCAATACGCTGGTCCTGTGGGTCAAGTTTGGATCGATTCTGAGAACATTGGAAAATCGCGTGTCGTGGGCCCCACAGGCTCCACCTGACGGGCGATTTTGAGAACGACTCATCGGAATCCAATTCTGGAAGTTCCGTTGGGTTCGTATCAACGTTCCTGACTTGTTGACACTAAGTTGGACTGATTTGGAGACCTTTGACCCTGACCCAGTTTTCGGTGCAAAGCGGCCCACATATGGACCCGCTTTGGCCCAGAAATATCGTTTTTGCCCTTGTGTCCAAACTGGACTTAAGGACAGGCATTTTTAGCTATTTCCTATGTTCTGAGACTATTGGTAATGTTCATTTCAGCTTTTGGAGGAGTATTTGCTGAACCCACTGTTACAGGGACCGTTACTGGTATTTCAATCCCAGGCAAGTGTACCTTGCCATAAATTACAGTTATTTAGTTCATTTTGTTCTCTTGCTTTATTTTTTGTGATTATTGTACATGCTATAACCTAGGACCGTATGACATACTTAGCGTCCGATTACAGTCGGGTGCCAACCCGTACGCGGAGTTGTGTATGTCATTTAGAGATGGACAGTCGTGACCCTTTACATTCTCGTGCTTGTTTATCAAGTACATTATAACCTAGGATACTTGACACCATATATTGACAGAATCTTCCTGAGATACTCAAGGTGATTCTGTGTAGGATACAGGATGTACATAGTTATTATATTCTTAGACCATGACTGTTGCATTAGCTCTGATCTCACGTGACATGGACATGAGACGTGTGGTTACATTGGGTGGGGAGAGACACACAGACTACAGGCTGTTATATATATATATACTACTATTGTGAGGTTGTAGACTCTCGAGCAGAGCTAGACCCATTACTAGATATTGCTGCTACCGGCTCCCCGACACAGAGCTTGTAGCAGTCTCAGCCTGAGTACTAGTGTTGCTCTCAGTTGCATTTTCACATAGATGGTTATGTAGTTACCCTGCTTATTTTATTTTCTATTTCACTGCATCTATTTTTGCTTGTATTATTTGTATCTTGCTATGTCCCCTGAGGACCTGGAATGGATGATGTCCCCAGGTTTAGCAGAAGAACATTATTCCGAGGTTTATGGGACATGAGCTGAAGTTGTACCAGAAGCTGTTGCTGAAGGAGAACCTAACTTAGAAGCAGAGGTGATGGCTGAAGACTTTTCTTGAGATTATGATATTTGTACTCATCAGATACTTATTTCTGGACTCCTTTGTTCTGGTCTGATGAACCAGTGTTTTTAGACTTTTATCGGGTTGTTCCCCGACATACTTTGCTGAGACTGGACATTGATGTATTTTCTTATTTCCTGTTGATCTTATTATTCTGTGTGTGGATGAGATTAGTTTTTGACTTATTGTTATAGACCTATATTACAGCTTAAGTATGCCCGATGGATCCATTAAATTGGGTTGTCCATTGGTGTGTACTGCTGGCCATTGCCACGTGACTAGTCCCTCGATATTTTGGGTCTGGGGCGTGACATAGTTTTTGTGGTGGCCCATGCAGGTCCTACAACAAATTGTTTGGTTTCAACTTAGGGGCCAAACAAACCTGTAAAAGGATAGGATAGGCTATAGGATCTCATCCATTTATTGAAACGTTTTTGAAACTCTATATCGCATTCGAATTAAGTACTTGATTTGCATCCTGCTTGACTCTACTAAACGTTCTCATAAAGTTTATTTTGAATGCAGAGAAAGATGGATCCAAGAAATGGAGATGAAATTTCTTTTACACCACAAGACGCTATGGTTACCTATGGAGATGGAGTTACACCAGAGAACAGAGGTCAATCCTCTCAAAGTGGACAAGCTGAGCAGCATAACTCAAGGTTCAGGCGCGATGATATCCCACCACCGCCGCAGTTCACTCCACAGATGCCTGCCTTCCCACCAGGGCAAGCAATGGACGGACAGCAAATATTCCAGATATTTTATGCCATGATGCAAGCTCAACAACAAGTTCAACATGAGACGCAGCGTCAGGAGGCAGAGAACCTGAGAACCAGCCTAGTAAATGCATTGGAACAGGCAAACCCACAAGCTAGGCGACCAGTCACGGGAACTATCACTGATTTCCGTCAACTCAAGTCCCGTACCTTTTCGGGCAAGGAAGGACCAACTGAAGTGCATGAGTGGCTCACAAACACACAACATCAGTTGGAAGCAGCTGAACTTCCGCGGGAGAGATGGATGACTGCTGTCCGAATGCAACTGACGGACAACGCGCACCACTGGTGGCTAGCTGAAGAGAGGAGGCTCGGACATGACCGAGTCACTTGGGAGAAGTTCTCCAGACTCTTCCAAGAGATGTATATCCCAGCTGTTGCTAGATCAGAACTCCGAGATAAGTTCAACCGCCTCATCCAGGGCAACATGACGGTGGAGGAGTATAATGCTGAATTCATTCGCCTGAGTCGTTTCGCCCCTTCTCTAATTCTTACTGAAGAAGAGAAGGCGGAGAAATTCTTTGACGGACTCAGGTTCGAGCTTCAGAGGTTGATTGGATCTGTTGCTCCTACATCGTACCACGACGTCCTTGCTACAGCACGACGCATGGAGCGCGTCACCAGGAGGGAGTCAAGTCTGAAGCGGCCATTTACCTCAGTACCATCCAAAGCAGTACAAGGGGATTCTGCAAAGCGACTCCAGAGGAATCTACCGCAGAGAGCAGCACCAAGAACCCTACCTACTTGTCATTTCTGCGGCAAGTTGGGTCATATTGAAAAGGAGTGCAGACGCAAATTGGGACTGTGCCTGGTTTGTGGATCCAACCAGCATCTATCCAGGGACTGCTCTGAACGCTGAGAGGGAGCACCACGACTAGCTCTACCTGCACCAAGGCCAGATTATCCAGCAGTGGGAGCACAGCAGACGGGAGTTGGAGGAGTCAGACCACCAGCTCCAGGAGGATATCAGCCGAGACCACCATTGCCACCTCAAGCAGCACTATTCCAACAGGCTCGTCAGCAGAGGGGTCCAGCTCAGGGACGAGGTCAGGCATTTCCAATGGCTGTTCAGGAAGAAGCTATTGCTGGAGAAGTTATAACAGATACTATTTTAGTAGCTTCATTACCTGCTGTAGCTTTATTTGATTCTGGGACATCACACTCATTCATAGCTGCTAGTTTCGTAGCCACCCATAGAGTAGCTACTGCACCCCTTCTGAAGACTAAGAGAATTCTTACGGGAGGTGGAATTATACCGGTTAGTGATATCTGTAGATCATGCTCAGTAGTAGTCTGCGGAAGAGAGATGCGAGCCCAATTTCTGAACTTTTCTATGCCTGACTATGATGTTGTACTTGGTATGGACTGGTTAAGTCAGTATCATGCTACTCTTGATTGTCGGCTTGGAAAAGTTATATTCAGACCACCTGGACACTCAGAGTTTGAATTTCTTTAAGTAGCTGTAGAACAAGGTGTTCAGCCAACTCTTAGGGTATTAACTGTAGAAGGGGAGTCAAGTTACCCAAGAGTTATATCAGAGTTTGTGGATGTATTCCCCGATGATCTTTCAGGTCTACCACCTGATCGGAAAATAGAATTCACCATAGACTTAACTCCAGGAGCAGAACCTATCACTTCATCGGTTTATAGACTAGCACCTAAGGAGTTAGTAGAGTTGAAGAAGCAAGTTGATGAACTTCTGGAGAAGGGTTTCATTCGGCCCAGTGTTTCACCTTGGGGAGCACCTATACTTTTTGTACCTAAGAAGGATGAAATAATTCGCCTGTGCATTGATTACAGGGCGTTAAACGCTGTGACTATTAAGAACCGGTATCCCTTGCCACGCATTGATGACTTATTTGATCAATTGAGTGGAGCTAGGATATTTTCGAAGATTGACCTTAGATCCGGTTATCACCAGATTAGGGTGAGGAAGGAAGATATCCCGAAGACAGCCTTCAGGACTAAGTATGGACACTATGAGTTCTTAGTAATGTCGTTTGGTTTAACCAATGCGCCTGCTGTGTTCATGAGCTTGATGAACCGAGTCTTCCATCAATACTTGGATAAATTTGTGGTTGTATTTATTGATGATATTTTGGTATATTCCAAAAGCCACGAAGAGCATGAGGAGCATCTCAGAATCGTGTTAGAGACGTTGAGGCAGGAGAAGCTTTATGCTAAGCTCAGTAAATATGAGTTTTGCATGGATAAGGTGCCATTCTTAGGGCATATTATCTCAAGAGAAGGACTGTCAGTTGATCAAGAGAAGGTTGCTGCCATTGAGACTTAGCCTACACCAACATCAGTTGCTGAGGTGAGGAGTTTTCTAGGACTTACTAGATATTACAGAAGGTTCGTAGAAAATTTCTCAAGGATTGCGGAGCCAATGACGAAGTTAACACGGAAAGATCAGAACTTTGCATGGACAGAAGAATGTCAGATGGCCTTTGAAGAATTGAAGAGGCGTCTAACAACAGCACCAGTCTTGACTCTTCCTTCAGGGTCAGGTGGTTTTGTTGTTTATAGCGATGCGTCAGGTAGTGGCCTAGGATGTGTTTTGATGCAACACGGCAAAGTTATTGCTTATGCATCGAGACAGTTGAAGGTTCATGAGAAGAATTATCCAACGCATGATCTGGAGCTAGCTGCTGTAATATTTGCACTGAAGATTTGGAGGCATTATCTTTATGGTGAGAAGGTGGAAATCTTCACTGACCATAAAAGTCTGAAGTATGTATATACTCAGAAGGAGCTTAACATGAGGCAAAGACGCTGGCTTGAGTTGATAGTGGACTTTGATATAGATCTGCAGTACCACCCAGGGAAGGCGAATGTAGTAGCAGACGCACTCAGCAGGAAGCCTACGGCTTATTTCTTGACGATGCAGCCTGAGCTATTGAAAGATCTACAGGAGCTTCAGATAGAGGTTATTCTACCAAGACAGAGTGGCTTGCTGGCTAATCTGGAAGTGAAGTCATCGCTTGTGGAAAGGATTAAAGAAGGTTTGCCGACTGATGCAAGATTTCGAAGACTCAAAGAGAAGACAGAAGCAGGCATGCAGACGGGACTTCGCATACATGAGGATGGGACATTAAGGTGCGGAGATCGTCTATATGTTCCAAATGGAGAACTGAGACAGGAGCTAATGACTGAAGCACATAGCTCAATATACTCTGTGCATCCAGGAGGGACAAAGATGTATCGAGATCTAAGGCAGTATTATTGGTGGCATGGAATGAAGAGAGAGATTGCAAGATTTGTAGCTAAATGTTTAGTCTGCCAACAAGTGAAAGCCGAGCATCAGAGGACTGCAGGAATGTTGCAGCCGCTTCCCATACCAGAATGAAAGTGGGAACATATCACCATAGACTTCGTCACAGGATTCCCAAGGAGCCCCAGCGGAAAAGATGCGGTATGGGTTATCGTGGACCGACTCACTAAATCGGCACACTTCTTGCCATTTAGAGTTGGACAGTCCACAGAGATACTAGCCGACATGTATATGAGACAAATAGTAAGATTGCATGGAGTGCCGGTTAGTATTGTATCAGATCGAGATTCGAGATTTACCTCTTATTTCTGGCAAAGTATGCAAGAGAGTCTTGGCACCAAACTAAAATTCAGCACTGCCTATCATCCCCAGACAGATGGTCAATCAGAACGTACAATACAGATTTTGGAAGATATGCTGCGATCCTGTATGTTAGATTTTGGAGGGTCTTGGGAAGATCATTTGCATTTGGTAGAGTTCTCATACAACAACAGTTATCAAGCAAGCATCAAGATGGCACCTTTCGAGGCGTTATACGGTAGAAAGTGCAGATCGCCAATATGCTGGAGTGACGTCGGAGAGCGTCAAATATTGGGGCCAGAGTTGGTAATGCAAACAGTGGAGAAGGTGAAACAAATCCAGAATCATCTTCGTGCAGCTCAGGACAGACAGAAGCATTGGGCTGATACACACCGACGTCCTCTGGAGTTCAAAGAAGGAGAACATGTATTCCTGAGAATTTTACCTAGTCGAGGAACCATTCGCTTTGGGAGCAGAGACAAGTTGAGTCCAAGGTACATTGGGCCCTTTGATATTCTGGAGCGCATTGGTGAGGTGGCCTATCGTCTTGCATTACCTCCATCTTTAGAGGGAGTGCATGATGTATTCCATGTCTCACAGTTGAGAAGGTATGTGACTGACCCAAGTCACATAGTGGATCATTCTGAGATCGCAGTAGGTCCAAGCCTGAGATATGAAGAACAACCAGTGGGTATACTTGGCACCAGCGAGAAGACACTGCGAGGGCAGACAATTAAACTGGTTCGTGTGGCTTGGAAGCAACACTCACCTGGTGAATCTACCTGGGAGCGGGAGGATATAATGTGCCAGCGATATCTCCATTTATTTGAGGATGCAGGTATATCTTAAGTAATTTTTGTAATTCCTGTAGTTCTGTTCTATTAGTAGTTTAATCTTTAAATTGCGAGGACGCAATTTTCTTAAGGGGGGTAGATTGTAAACACCTGAAAATTTTAAGAATTTTTAAATTTAATTTTCTGGAATTAATTAGCATTTTCTGTAATTTTTTAACCAATATATTAAGGTAGTCTGAATTAAAATAAATTTTTAAAAAAAGACAATAAATAATATTAAAATGGGATAAAAATATATTTTCTAGTGTAAAATTAAAAATTGGTCATGGGGTAATTTTTCGGGAATTTATTGGATCCCGGATGAATTTTTAAAGCATTAAAAACTATTGTTAAATTTAACTGTTTAATTAAATCAAATTAATTAATAAACCAAACCAGAGATTGAACCGACCCGGACCTGCCGGTCTGACTGAACCGGGCCAACCCTCTTAGCGGGTCGGATCCGGGTCAGACCCGACCCGCCATGACCCGACCCGACCCGTTTCAAAACCTAACCCCCAAATCTGAACCGACCCGACTCTTCACTTGGCCGGCGGTCGTTCCCGCCGCCGTGGCCGCTGGCCGACCTCTCGGTTCGACTCCCCCGTAACCGGCGACCCGTCCCCTTCAGCTTCCGGCGAACCTCCGGCGGTTTCCCTCCCCCTAGACCTCTATATAAACTCGAGCCGGCCGCCGGAAATTCCCTTGACCCTTTCTTCTCCGGCCAGCTCCAGGATTCCGGCGACTCCCCTCCAGCAGAACCCGAACTCCCGGCGGCACCGCCCAGACCACCCGGACCAGTCCGACCGCCCTTCTCCAGAACCAGACACCCGGCCACCCATCTTCCCACAGAACCGCTGCCGGCTCATCCCCAGTCCCTGACGCCTCCTGCCGGCGCTGACAGATCCGGCACTGCCTCCACAAACACCCTGACCACCTCACGGCTGTCCAGCGAGCCACCAGCGACTCGGACACGTCGCAGAACCCTGACCTAGCCAGGACACGACTCGGACTCGGATCAAGGACACGGAGACTCAAGTTTGACACGCGCAAATCGGATTTTTGAACCCTGTTCAGGTACCCATAACTTTCGACTCGTAGCTCTGTTTTATATTCCGTAAATTTCATCGCGTAGCCTGTACGACCCCCTCGGTGCCCATGCAACCCGCTCGAGGTATCGCGTCCTGTGGTGATCGCGAACCGCGATCTAAAAACAGGAAAAAACTTAGCCCTGTTTTACCCCGGAACTGAGTACGCCCCGCCAAACGGGACGACTTGGTCGCGTGCGATCTTCACAGATACGTGCGCGTCGTCGATACGGACGTGCGGGATTTCGCAGAAGCTGATTCGGATGTGCGTGCACACCAGAATCAGTGCGTATCCGCGGACGACACTCCGTATCCGACTTTTCTGTATTTTGCTGTAACTTAGTGTATACACGTCGGATCGAGACGAAACTTGCGCCATCGGACTCGTAGCAATACGCTGGTCTTGTGGGTCAAGTTTGGTTCGATTCTGAGAACGTTGGAAAATTGCGTGTCGTGGGCCCCACAGGCTCCACCTGACGGGCGATTTTGAGAACGGCTCATCGGAATCCAATTCTGGAAGTTCCGTTGGGTTCGTATCAACGTTCCTGACTTGTTGACACTAAGTTGGACTGATTTGGAGACCTTTGACCCTGACCCGGTTTTCGGTGCAAAGCGGCCCATATATGGACCCGCTTTGGCCCAGAAATGTCGTTTTTGCCCTTGTGTCCAAACTGGACTTTTAGCTATTTCCTATGTTCTGAGACTGTTGGTAATGTTCATTTCAGCTTTTGGAGAAGTATTTGCTGAACCCACTGTTATAGGGACCGCTACTGGTATTCCAATCCCAGGCAAGTGTACCTTGCCATAAATTGCAGTTATTTAGTTCATTTTGTTCTCTTGCTTTATTTTCTGTGATTATTGTACATGCTATAACCTAGGACCGTATGACATACTTAGCGCCCGATTACAGTCGGGTGCCAACCCGTATGCGGAGTTGTGTATGTCATTTAGAGATGGACAGTCGTAACCCTTTACATTCTCGTGCTTGTTTATCAAGTACATTATAACCTAGGACACTTGACACCATACATTGACAGAATCTTCCTGAGATACTCAAGGTGATTCTGTATAGGATACAGGATGGACATAGTTATTATATTCTTAGACCATGACTGTTGCATTAGCTCTGATCTCACGTGACATGGACATGAGACGTGTGGTTACATTGGGTGGGGAGACACACAGACTACAGGCTGTTCCATATATATATACTACTATTGTGAGGTTGTAGACTCTCGAGCAGAGTTAGACCCATTACTAGATATTGCTGCTACCGGCTCCCCGACACAGAGCTTGTAGCAGTCTCAGCCTGAGTACTAGTGTTGCTCTCAATTGCATTTTCACATAGATGGTTATGTAGTTATCCTGCTTATTTTATTTTCTATTTCACTGCATCTATTTTGGCTTGTATTATTTGTACCTTGCTATGTCCCCTGAGGACCTGGAATGGATGATGTCCCCAGGTTTAGCAGAAGAACATTATCCCGAGGTTTACGGGACAGGAGCTGAAGCTGTACCAGAAGCTGTTGCTGAAGGAGAACCTAACTTAGAAGCAGAGGTGATGGCTGAAGACTTTTCTTGAGATTATGATATTTGTACTCATCAGATACTTATTTCTGGACTCCTTTGTTCTAGTCTGATGAACCAGTATTTTTAGACTTTTATCGGGTTGTTCCCCGACATACTTTGCTGAGACTGGACATTGATGTATTTTCTTATTTCCTGTTGATCTTATTATTCTGTGTGTGGATGAGATTAGTTTTTGACTTATTGTTGTAGACCTATATTACAGCTTAAGTATGCCCGATGGATCCATTAAATTGGGTTGTCCATCGGTGTGTACTGCTGGCCATTGCCACGTGACTAGTCCCTCGATATTTTGGGTCTGGGGCGTGACACACATGGAGCATGAGAAGCACCTGCAGACTATCTTAGAGACCTTGAGGAGAGAGTGATTGTATACGAAGCTCATCAAATATGAGTTCTTCTTGGATAAGGTCTTTTTTCTTGGACATGTCGTCACTGGAGATAGTATTTTTGTAGATCCGAAGAAAATCTCTATAGTCGAGACATGACCTATTCCTACATCAACATCGGAGGTGAGGAGTTTTCTTGGACTTGCAGGATATTACCGATGGTTCATGAAAAACTTCTCGAGGAAAGAAGAGCCCATGACTCGGTTGACATATAAGGACCGAGAGTTCATATGGACGGATGAGTGTCAAGACGCTTTTGAGGAGTTGAAGAAGCATCTGACCACAGCACCAGTGTTGACTATTCTATCAGGATCAGGATGCTATGTGATCTACAATGACGCATCAGGAAAATAATTGGGAGCCCAAGGCCCAATCCCAAGGAGTGTTGACCAAGCCCTAATTCTAGGTCAACCCCAAACCTAAATTTTATATATATATATATATATATCACATTTTTTCTTTACTTTCCCCAAACCCCCAAAACTAAACCTATTTCACCAGCCGACATCATCCCTCTCCTTCACCCTCCTGTTCATCATCTTCCCGCCGGAGCAAACCTCGCCGGAGACGAAGCCGTCGGCCACCCAACGCCTGACCCTCACAGCCAACCATTTTCCTGTCATCCTCTCCACAACTCGACTCCGATCTCCTCCGCCAGTAGCCGCGGCCGAGCCTCCCCCGAGCTTTGAGCAGTCTCCCCGAGCCGCTGTGCCGACCTCGACCCTGAGCCGAACTACCATTGTCGTCTTCTCCATAGCCCATCACCGGCCTCGTCCCCGACTTGTCTCCACCTCATCCCTCTCTTCTCCTCTTCTTCGGCCTGACATCCCCCTCGTCGACATCACAAACCGCCACCACCATTGTCTCCGTTCCCCTCCGTCTGAACCAAGATACCATGACCACCTCCCCACGACGCTGCCATCCTCGCCAGAACCACCGTCGACTTCCCTCACTATCACCAACACCACCAGCACGATCACCACCTCTGCTCCTTCCTCCCGTTCTCCTTCCCTAACTCCTTCTCCTCCCCGGCCACCTCCCTCAGCCGTCACCACCATACCACCAGCAACACCACCAGCAATACCTCCAGCAACACCACCGCCACCCGAGCCTCCTCCCCCCCACCACTGGACGACCCCGAGCCTTTTTCCTTCCTCGACGAGCACCGCAGCCCCTTCACCTTGCCGCACTTCCCCTCCCCCTAGCCGGACTCCGGTCAGCCATCAACCCATCATCATCATCATCATCATCATCATCATCATCAATTCTAATCATCATCATCTTATCAACATCATTACCATCCTCATCATCATATCCAACCCTAATCACCATTACCATCACCCCATCCACATCATTATCCTAGTCATCATCATCATCGTCCTCGTCCTCGTCATCACCATCATCCACATCATCATCCTCGTCATCACCATCATCTACATCATCATCCTCGTCATCACCATCATCCATAACATCCTCGTCATCACCATCATCCCCATCATTATCTACATCATCACCATCACCCTATCATCGTCATCACCATCACGTAATCATCATCATTATCCACATCATCACTATCACCCTAATCATTGACTTAATTACCACGCTAATCATAATTATCATCATCATCATGACCCTCGTAATCATCACTGTCATCGTCGTCATTATGGACCCGTCACCCTTGCCAGACGACCTATAGCAGTCACCCCTGATTCCCGTGTCTGTGCACGCTGACCTCGAATATCTATTGGATTGTTCTGTGCGACTATTGGAGCCGGATATTGGGACTACGCAGCTTCTTGCAAGGAAAGTATACCTTGCCTTGTGTATTGTTTAAATTCTGTATTATTAGTTGCATATTTATATTATATAACTGTGCGCGTCCGAGAGAGACTCGGGTGCAGTCAACGAAGGCATTGACGTTAGGACTTGTGTCTGACCTAGTGTCCAGTGGACCCACCTAAAGTTGATGAGCTATCAGTATGACTCCCCAGGCCTTGACACGTATCATTACACGTCACAGAGTGAGTTCATGTAGGGACGCGTGCCTCATTCTCGACTGGCCATCGGTGTGAGCAGCACGTGTGACGGTATTAGCTTAGTTGTTTATTTCTTTAGAGACTTGCATTATAGTATGAGATGTCCACGTCGTGTTCGTGACTTGTACATTGACATTGGGCGGGGAAGACAATTAGTAGGCGTATAGGACAGATAATTTGGTTATTGTAGTTTCAGAGTAAACTGCGGGGCCGTGAGCCTCAGTGTTACCCGGTTATGCGCCAATGTTACCCGGTTATGGGCGTATATGCTTGTCGATACATCCGACAGAGGTTACTAGCTGCGCGCTTGTCACGCCCCAGTCCCAAAATACCGAGGGACCAGACACGTGGCAATGGCCAACAGTACGCACCGATGGACAAACCCAATTTAATGGATCCATCAGGACATACTTAAGCTGTAAAACAAAGTCTACGATAATCATGGCACAACTAATCTCATCCACACAAGATATAAAATATGATCCACAAAATATAAGAAATGTAAATCATCAACCAGTCTCGACAAAGTACTTCGGGGAACAACCCGATAAACATCTGTTACAATGGTTCAACAAACCAGAATATAAATGACTGAAATAAATAAATACTGAGCATGAAACATGAATGCTCAGGAAAAGTCTTCGGCTAACACCTCATCCTCGAATGGCGGTACAGCTCCTGGATCAGCTCCTGCTGCGGTCCCGTATACCTCGGGATAGATCTCGTCTTCAAATCCTGGGGACATAATCCATATCCAGGTCCTCAGGGGACATAGCAAGGTACAGAAAATATACAAGCCAAAATATAAGCAGTGCAGCAAATAATGAGAATAATAGTGTAAGTATGTAATCATCTGTGTGAAATGCAAGAGAGAGAGAGAGCATCAATAGTACTCAGGTTGAAACAACTACAAGCTCTGTGTCGGGGAGCCGGTAGCAGTGATATTATGAGGTAGTCTAGCTCAGCGGGAG
Organism: Iris macrosiphon; assembly: GCA_036927795.1. Lineage (NCBI taxonomy): Eukaryota > Viridiplantae > Streptophyta > Magnoliopsida > Asparagales > Iridaceae > Iris > Iris macrosiphon. The sequence continues at coordinate 95,823,338 of JAYESA010000014.1, forward strand.
ACTGAGTAGCCGGCATAATATAGTCAACCTGTAGCCTGTGGGTCTCTCCAGCAATAGATGAAACAATAAGGGAACACTAAATAACCAGCTAAGTGATATGCAAGATGAGAGCAGCACTAGAACTCAGGCTGAAGCCACTACAAGCTCTGTGTCGGGGAGCCGGTAGCAGCAGTAATAATGAGTAATGGGCCAAGCTAGGGCTTAAGAGTCTTGTGCCTCACAATAATAGGGGTTTATATATGATCAGCCTGTAGCCTATGAGTCTCTCCCCACCCAATGTAACCACACGTCTCATGTCCATAATGTCTCATGTACATGTCACGCACGATCATAGCTAATGCAACAAGTCATAAATATCTATGAATATAGTATCTCTGTCAAGTCCTGTATCCTATACAGAATCACCATGGATATCTCAGGAGGATCCTGTCTCATGAATAGTGTCAAGTGTCCTGGGTCATAGTGTACTTGATAAGTACGAGAATATAAAGTGTCACGAATGTCCATCTCTAGATGGCAATACACAACACCGCGTACGGTGTCGGCACCCTACTAATAATCGGACGCTAAGTATGTCAAACGGTCCTAGGTTAAGCATGCACAGCAATATAAATGAAGCAAAAAAAATATGTAACAATACTGCAGAGTTTGGCAAGGTACACTTGCCTGGTGTTTGAATACCAACAACTGTCCCTGTATCAGTGGATCCTGTGGGTACTCCTCCAAAAGCTGTAATAAACATCACCAACAGTCTCAGAAGATATCAAATAGCTAGAAACGCATGTCCTTAAGTCCAATTTGGACACAAGGGCAAAAATGACATTTTCGGGTCAAAGCGGGATCCACATATGGGCCATTTTGTACCGAAAAGCGTGTCAGGGTCAAAGGTCTCTAAATTCTACAAACTCAGTGTCTATAAGTCAGGAACGATGATACGAACCCAACGGAACTTCCAGAATTGGATTCCGATGAGCCGATCACAAAATCGTTCGTCAAGTGGAGCCTATGGGGCCCACGATACACGATTTTGTCAACGTTCTCAGAATCGGACCAAACTTGGGTCACAGGACCAGCGTATTGCTACGAGTCCGATGACGCAAGTTTCGTCTCGATCCGACGTGTGTACACAAAGTTATAGTGTGTTCCAGAATGGACGGATACGGGGCGTTGTCGGCGGATACGCATTGATTCCGGTGTGCACGCACATCCGAATTGACTTCTGCGAAATCCCACACGTCCGTATCAACGACACGCACGTTTTGATAAAGACCGCGTGCGACCAAGTCGTCCCGTTTGGCGGGGCGTACTCAGTTCCGGGGTGAAACAGGGCGTTGGTTTTCCTGTTTTTGGATCACGGTTTGCGATCACCACAGGACGCGATGCACCAAGCGGGTTGCACGGGCACCGAGAGGGTTATACAGTCTACGCGTTGCAACTGACGGAATCGAAAACGAAAATACGAGGAGAGAGAAAACGCTACCTGAACAGGGCTCCGTGAATATGACTTTCACATGTCCGCGTCGTGTCCGAGTCGTGTCTAGGGTTAGGGTTTTGGCTAGGCTCTGCCGGCTGGAGGCGGCGGCTCGGGGCTGACTCGTCGGCAGAGCGGCGCTACACGGCGGGGAGGCCGGGCGGCTCGGGGGAGGCGCTGGCCGGAGACGGCGGCGCTGTACGGCAAGGCTGCGGCGAGGTGGGGACGCTCGGAGCTGCTGCTAGGGCTTGCTGGAGGAGAAGGAAGGAGGAGGAGAGGGCGGCCGGGGCGGCGCTGGCGAGGGCGGGGTACGGCGAGGGGAGGCGGCTGCACTTCGGTGGTCGGGTCGAGGGGGTGCATGAGGCGGCTGGGCGGCGCCGGAGACTCGCCGGAGGGGGTGCATGAGGCGGCGGCGGCGGAGATGAGGGAAAGAGGGGGCTGCGCACGGATGTCGAGGCGGTGGTTTTATAGGGCTACAGTAAAACCGGTCAGTTAGGATTTCCAATTGGATTGCGTATCCGGGTCGGGTTTGGCTCGGATCCGACCCGACCCGACCCAATATGATGGTTGGCTTGGGTTAAATCAGCGGTTTGGTTTGGTTCGGTTTATAGCCAATAGTTTTTAGGGCCTTAAACGCGTTCCCGGAGTCCAATAAATTCACAAAAAAATATCCCATGTCCGATTTTCCATTTTACACCATAAAATATTATTTCCATAATATTTTAACATTAATAAACTGCATTTAAAAATCCTTTGATCACAATTACCTTGGTTCTTCATCCAGAAAATATCGGAAAATTGGGGGAAAATTATATTAAAATTATTCTGAAAAATCAGGGTGTTTACAATCTACCCCCCTTAAGAGAATTTGTCACGCCCCAGTCCCAAAATACCGAGGGACCGGACGCGTGATAATGGCCAGCAGCACACACCGATGGGCAAACCCAATTTAATGGATCCATCGGGGCATGCTTAAGCTGTAATATAACAATAAGTAGGTCCAATGATACCAGTCACAGTCTATACTAATCTCATCCACAACAGAACAGTATATGAACTAAATAGCAAACTGGAATAAATGCTGAAAGTAAAGATACTGTCGAATATCCAGCAAGAAATGATACTATGTCGGGTGGAGACAAATCCACTACCGATAAATGGAAAAACAGAGACAAGGAAATATAACTAAAACATGCTAGAAAGTAACTAAGTATAAGCAGGGCCATCAACTGCTATCGTACCCTCGTCTGGTGTCGGTCCGTAAAGTCGCGGGTACTCCTCGTCTGCTAAATCTGGAGAACAAAACCAGGTCCTCAGAGGGACGTAACAAGATACAAAAGAATACGAGTCAAAAGTACAGTAAATGATCATGCAAGATAGACCAGAAAATAAACACAAGAGGAACAAAATAAGACTCCAGAAATCACTACATCTAAGATGGTGGCGCCGATGGTGCTATCAACCATGACTACAAAATAGGGATAACCGCAACTCAATGGGAGATCACGGTCCTATAGAAAGTAGGCCAATGGGAACTCCCAATATATAGTATGGCTCTTTCGCTGCCCAATGGGAGCTCACGAATGAGGTAGTCAAATGAACAAGTCTCTTTCGCAGCACAATGGGTACTCACAATCGAGAATGCTCAAGTATAGTCAATGCCTAATAACGATCATCTAGGAACTAAAGAAACTAATCGAGTCTACTCAAGGAAGCGTAGAGTAACCATATACCATCACAATATGTCTGTGGAACAAATAGTGATCCATGAAAATGAGCAAATAATGTACATGCACGTAAAACGAGAAAATAAGACTAGAGCAGCAGGAATAATCAATATGAAAAACGCATCAAGAACTATATACGACAAGAACATAACAACTGAAAAGGAAAGCATGCAAATAATGTGCAAGAGTCTTGCACGACAATGTATAAATAAGTCCAAGAGATAAGTAGCAAAACTGCAGGATTTGACAAGGTATACTTGCATGGGGTTCGAATACCAACAATCGTCACTGTGTTAGTGGATCCTGCAGGTACTCCTCCAAAAGCTGTAATAAACATCACCAACAGTCTCAGAAAATATCAAATAGCTAGAAACGCCTGTCCTTAAGTCCAATTTGGACACAAGGGCAAAAATAACATTTTCGGGCCAAAGCGGGGTCCACATGTGGGCCACTTTGTACCGAAAAGCGTGTCAGGGTCAAAGGTCACCAAATTCTTCAAATTTAGTGTCAACAAGTCAGGAACGATGATACGAACCCAACGGAACTTCCAGAATTGGATTCCGATGAGCCGATCATAAAATCGCCCGTCAAGTGGAGCTTATGGGGCCCACAATACGCGATTTCGTCAACGTTCTCAGAATCGAACCAAACTTGGGTCACAGGACCAGCGTATTGCTACGAGTCCGATGGTGCAAGTTTCGTCTCAATCCGACATGTGTACACAAAGTTACAGCGTGTTCCAGAATGGACGGATACGGGGCGTTGTCGGCGGATATGCGTTGATTTCGGTGTGCACGCACATCCAAATCAACTTCTGCGAAATTTCACATGTCCGTATCAACGACGCGCACGTTTCGGTGAAGACCGCGTGCGACCAAGTCGTCCCGTTTGGCGGGACGTACTCAGTTCCGGGGTAAAACTGGGCGTTGGTTTTCCTGTTTTTCGATCGCGGTTTGCGATCACCACAGGACGCGATGCACCGAGCGGGTTGTGTCATGACCCGCACCCAAAAAATTGGACATGAGTCGTGGGTA